>CAIGRF010174701.1:12869-32564 GCA_903798235.1 Fraxinus ornus
AAAGGTGACAGGGAATGTCAATTTTCATGAAAAATAGGACCTAGGGTCTATGAAAAATCACAAGTGAAAGTGCAAGAGAAAAATCACAAGTCCAAGAGAAAGAAGGAAGTGTGGATATACAGAAAATCCATACAGAGGATAATCTAACAGATATGTTAACAAAGCAAATCAATACTAATAAATTTACTTGGTGTCGATCCTCCATCGGCCTAGCGAAAACGTAAGGAGCATGGAAATTGCAAGTGTAGGAAGCATTGAAGTGGTCAGCAAAATGACTTTTAAGTGAGAGAAATGTTGGCTATTAAAACCATTTTTGTTGACCAAAGGATTCATGCATTAATGCTAAAAAAGAAAAAAGAAAAAACATGCCTTGCAATTAATGTAAAGTGTGAAAATTGGATGTTTCTCATGCAGCAGTAAAATATGTACAGGAAATGCACAGCCAACTTTGCATATTTTTATTGAAATTTTGGCACTGCAATAAATGAGGTAGGTTGCCAAATTCACTATAAATAGAGTTGCGGTTGAAGAGGAAAATGCAATAATCCATAGAGAGGAATTGAAAGAGTAGATAGAAAATATTTTTTTCTCCTGAATATTTTCTACTTAGCTTCTCCTATTACAAGAGAGATAAACTATTGTTATCTCCTTGTAATTTGAGTGTTATTGTGATTCTTCTACTATAGTAAAATCCTCTTATATTTCCTCGTGGATGCCAAAATGTCGTAGACAGAAAATTTTCTCGGCAAGGCCACATCACCACTTATCTCAACTCACTATCTAGTTGTATAAATCTTTTTTGGATATTAATGTTGATAAAATCAAAAAATTAACACTGTCTTTATGTAAAATAAAAGAGAAAAGATGCTGGACTGCACTTAAAGCACTTGTGAATCATATGACTCAGTATTTTTTCCTTGCATTTTTTTCTCCTAAACCTGTATCTTTGAATTGTATCATTGGTAATTTGGCACTGATTTGTTTACATGGAATACATAAAGTTCTATTTTAGAACATCTAATTGAAATGCTGGTTTACTCACACACAAAGTTATTACTCATACACTAGGAAATATAGCTATGTGCATTCATAGTGATTGGAATTTGATCCTGCATCTAATGTAGCTGTCATGTCAACTATTGGAATAAGTATGCTTAAGAAGCACGCTAAATCTACATACCAAAAAAGAAACTGAATTTTCTTGTATTTGAGGACTACGTAGTTAAAAAATTTCCAACCACTGGAATGACTTATACAGTGTTTTTCTGTTTCCATTAAGTTTTAAATGATCAGCCCAACAGGAAGATTTTCTAGTTTTATATGGTAGGTATAAAATAAACAACATTAAAGAGGGAGAACTTCTTGATGTATCATCAATTGTATATGAAGTCCATTAACTATCTTGATCTCATTGGTCAAACATGGAGTCTATGAGAATCTAGCCTCATGGGGTAAGGTTACTCGAGTCTAAACATATATTTTCAGCTTTGTAACTTTGATTTGGTCTTCAACCATGGGAGCCACAACTTTGATAAGTATCAGTTGAACTTGTTATAAGAAATATCGTATAAAAATATACCTGCTAACAACTAAGAAAAGAAAGAGAGAAAAAAATCCCCTTTGTCTGTTACATTTTAAAGAGGTGTATCACTCTTCAAGATGCATGATTTTGAAGCGAGTAAGATTTGTTTAGAATTTTCTTTCAAGCTCAAAGAATGTAAATTGGTATTCAATCTCCTAAAGTCGCACTAAGCGATATGCTTTTAAGCCTTGGAATGAATGTAATATGTGCTAAATTGGAAATTGGAATTAACATAATCAAGAGGTTGTTGTAATTTATCTATAGGAAAAGAAACGTTCATAATTGAATATCACAATGATGGGCTTGTTTGTGTGGGCTTAAAAAAGATACCATCTTATAAGTAAAATAAGTTATGTATGTTTGGGAACTTACTTATTTATAAGTAAAATTAATGTGATAGTTTACTTAAATGGCCTTTATAGCCAAGCTTTTTATACGATTTTCAAGATAGTTTGTTGGCATGTTTAAGAAATCTAAGTGTGATATGGTAAACATGTTGGCCCAACCAAATACATTAGGCAATAAGTATGATGTTTATCCTCCTTTTATCTTAAAAATAACTCTCCTTTTAAGCCCAACTTTTTTGGGCGATTTTTGTTCTTATAAGATAGTTTGACCGCTTATAAGTAGGATCCAAACATGCTCTATATGCGTCCCCATTCTTTTAACTGGAGATCTACTTGTAACCCTCTACGCTGTTATGGTATTTAATCATGGAAAATCCTTGGTTAGCTGACTTCGCTAGTCTTTTCTTGTCAGAGTAGGAATGGAGTGTCAGTAGGTACAAGCTTTTTAGACTAAATTGACCCTTTTTTTCGTAAATTGTAGGAGTGAAAACCAAGCCAAGCTAAGTTGGAGGATTTTTGTGACAGGCTCTCCGGATCAGCTTTGGCTTGCATTAGCCTCAAATGTCATAACTCATATTTTTTTAGAGAGATTTTCATAAATGTCACTAAATTAGAAAATGCATAAAAAAATTGGATGTGCACTAAATTTGTTCAAAAATGTCACTTTTTTGTTGTCAAAGGTCCAAACTACCCTTGATGTTANCTCAAAAATAATCTGTGACTAATTAATTTAAAAATCTGTGACCTCAAAATAATATGTGACGTATAAATTTTTTGATCTGTGACCTCGAAATAATTTGTGACCAAAAAATTTGACGATATGTGACCTGTAAATAAATTTGTGACTTATAATTATGAATATGTGACCATTAATCACAAAAATGTGACTTTATTATCTTTGTTTAATAAAAATAAATAAAAAACCTGATTTTTGAATTTTTAAACTAAAAACCTGATTTTTGAATTGTAAACTTCAAACACCTTATTTTTAATTTTTTCCCTAAGTAAAATAAGTTATGTATGTTTGGGAACTTACTTATTTATAAGTAAAATTAATGTGATAGTTTACTTAAATGCCCTTTATAGCCAAGCTTTTTATACGATTTTCAAGATAGGTTGTTGGCATGTTTAAGAAATCTAAGTGTGATATGGTAAACATGTTGGCCCAACCAAATACATTATGCAATAAGTATGATGTTTATCCTCCTTTTATCTTAAAAATAACTCTCCTTTTAAGCCCAGCTTTTTTTGGGCGATTTTTGTTCTTATAAGATAGTTTGACCGCTTATAAGTAGGATCCAAACATGCTCTATATGCATCCCCATTCTTTTAACTGGAGATCTACTTATAACCCTCTACGCTGTTATGGTATTTAATCACGGAAAATCCTTGGTTAGCTGACTTCGCTAGTCTTTTCTTGTCAAAGTAGGAATGGAGTGTCGGTAGGTACAAGCTTTTTTAGACTAAATTGACCCTTTTTTTTTTGTAAATTGTAGGAGTGAAAACCAAGCCTAGCTAAGTTGGAGTATTTTTGTGACAGGCTCTCCGGATCAGCTTTGGCTTGCATTAGCCTCAAATGTCATAACTCATATTTTTTTAAAGTAAAAAGTCAAACGTTGACTTGTCAAAGTCTTAGTCAAATAAGGACCTAGATGGAATAAATTATTTAATTAGAGCTGATTTTATTTTTAAGATATTTGAGGGTTTATGACGAAATTTATTTAAATTCGACGACTTACTTTTCAAGTAGTGAAAGATAAGGATTTAATTTGGTTTTATGTAAAGATTGAAGGACTTGACTTGCAAAAGTGGTCAGTGGAAAACAAGTGGCAATTGTAGAGCGATTCTTTCATTTTTCATTGTACATACACACACAGAAAACTGAGAACGGGAAGGAGGAGAGAAGAATCGAGAAGCAGGAAGGAAAAAAGGAAGAAAAAGAAAAAAAAATAGAAAATGCCGACCGACGACGCGGAGGCGGTGGAACACCCAAGTATTGAGTTTTCTTTCTTATCCTCATTTCTTCTAATATCTCAAGTGGGTAAGTTTTACACAAATGTAAATTTCTTATTTTGGTTCAATAAGTGGAAATAAGCCCAATTTCTTGATGGTCTGGGATGATAGCTATTTTTAAAGCTTTTGAGTTATATGAATCAAGTTTATATTAACTTTTGGGTTTGAGCTTTGTGGGTGAAAGATTCAACAAGTAATTGGGTGTAAGATTGAAAGTTAAATAAAGGAACCAATTCAAGTGCAGAATGGTGCCAACTGATTATGGTTTTGGCTTATGTATAGTGGCTGAGATTATTGAAGTGTGATGTGTGAATTACATTAGTACATAGCTTTATACAAGTGTGAAACTGGGAAGTAGTAAAATGATGAAAGAAAAGAGATGAAATAAAGTTGGTATAGCTATATGCATATTAATGATATTAATGGAAATTATGAAGTTAGGATTAAAGAAGAAATCTTCAGCAAGTCGTAAACAAATCAATTGGGGAAATGGGAAAAATGTATTTGAGAATTTTATCCCATTAGTAACTTTAGATTGAAATTGGCAAATTCTAGTAATGATTCAGGAAAGTTTATTGTTATTTCAGGAAATGAGATGAATGCCGGTCAACCTACCAGCTGAATTAATCATCATCAGGAATATTGTCCAGTGGAAAAAAATTTCAGAAATAAATATTTATTAAATTTATATTATATCAAAAAGTTAATTATTTCATATACTTGTTTTGACAGCATGATTTCCATAATCAAACTAATTTTATAGTCAATTCTTTTAAAGTTAAATTCAGTTCATTAAAATCATTTTTGTAGCATGTTATATTTATATTAAATGCTTCAGTGTACCTAAAGTCATTTTAAAAACCACCAGAAAGTACTGAGGTGATTTTACCCCTGTCTGCACTGGTGTGAATGTGTTTCCCAATGTACGACTTCATATGGTTATTTTGCTCGATCTGGACTGGTGTGAATGTGTTTCCACCGTGTATGATCAGTTATGGTGATTTTACCCCGATCTGCACTGATGTGAATGTATTTCTACAGTGTATGACCAGATTATCTGAGGTCTTTAGGATCCACTCTCGTACACACAGACTTTGAGCTGTGTACTAGGGTGATTAGCCTTTGTGACAGTTCTGCGTACGTATGACCAGATTATCAGATTATCAGATTTGAATGGTTTTACCTTGTACATTGAGATTACTCTGTACATGGGGGTAAGACTTTTCATTAGTTACTTATTGATGTGACACTTTAGTATATCATATTATGTTTATTCAGTTGTAAATTCACAGATTTTCAAATATCAAATAATAGTTCATTTCAGATTATAGAATGCAGCTTATTTAGTACAGAAATATGATTTTTACTTACAGAAATAACTGCTTTACACAGATTTTTGTTGATACCAAATTTCCTATACTCGACATATTTTACGATTAGTTATTTAGAAATTTATAATTTTAGCATGTTTTAGTTCTAAAAGAAATGATCAGAATTTAGAAGTTCTTAAAATTGTAAGAAAATAAATCAGATTTTTCAGTAAATATGTATAAATGGAAAAAGTATATATATTTGCGAACTATCCACTCACTGAGTTGCAAGTTCATATATTTTGTCATATTTTTCCTTATCAAATAATAGCTAAGTTGAGCAGCATTGGAGAACGTCGATCCATCGAGTTGAGTTACGCATTGTCATTAGCTATATGACTTATGTTTTTAGTCTATTTAGCTCATATTTCTTTTGGAATACCCCGTATTTTTTATCAGAGAAATTAATCTGTGTATTCATATCATGGGTTCGCTGCATATTGGGTATTTTGAGTATATTTGTGGATTTTGATGGTAAATAATAGTAAATGTTGATTTACCAATGTTTTGAGTTATATGTGTGTATTTGGGGTAATTGATAATATTTCAGGTGGTTTTAGTCCATATTTAAAGGGGAACTTTGTCAAAAATTTTATAAAGATGTCACAGTCAAAGCGGTCAATGTTGCCTTGGTGGTGGGTCCGACATTCACCTAGAATCTATCATTGGCGTATGATACTTGTCGAGTCCTTTAGGTTGATTCGAGATGGGGTTGTGACAATTGATATCAGAGCATGATTTATAAAGTTTTGGAAGTTTTCATAGTTCTTACATTGGTGTATCATGCATATTTAGTGTGTATGGTCATATGCCGTGGTGGCAGAAATTACAGGCTCTCAAGCACTTGCTAATACGATGTATGGAATCTAAATGATAGAAGAATGTAAGTGTGGTGGTTGTAATTATTTAATGGTTGGCAATGTTATTAGTAGTTGGATTGATATTATGGTGTATTCATAATTTGAGTGCAATTTTGCATTGAGCACCAATCTGGAAAAAGAGTTTTGATGATTTTATATATTGTCTATTCATATGTATTTGAATTAAGTGGGTATATTATCACTAGTGGGTGATTATTAAATTGTTTTATGGGTGTTTCAAATGAAGACTCTTGTATATGTTTTATATGATTGGTATTAACAAATATTGTAATTGAGGTATTTTGAGAGACAATTTATGCAAGGAATCTTGATTATCGTAAAGAATTAGATGTTGATTTTTATTATTAGTATTCTAAAGGAAATTACTACTTGTTAGAGTATGGGAGGATGATGTGCATGCATAGATGAAATCAATATTTGTGGCAATGATCTTATTATGTATACGATTGACTGATTTTAACCCATTCTTTGGGGTGTAGAAAAGTGAGGACAATAAAGTTGGCTGAAAGATAAAAGAATATTAGATCAAGGAAATATGTTCCAAATGGAGAGAATTAAGAAAAATAAGAGATAAGAGGATGTCGTGGTCACATTCCAATATATTATGTAAAGATACATTTTTTTGTGGTCTGCCAATTTGATAGACTATTTCTTCAGCTGGATTATTTTTGGGATCTTATGAATATAGTACTTTTACTACGATAATTTTTATGGAACTCATTGATTATATGTTAGTGCATTTTAAAATTGAAGATCTACAAGTGTAAGCTTTAGTTAGAGTAGATGATTAGTTTAGATCTTTTCATTTTAGTAAAGGATATCAATGTAGATACACAAGACGAAAATAGTAGTTAAATAAGGATATCATTTTGTGGTAATTTGTGGCCACTTATATAAGATGATGATAGAAATCATGATGATATATACTTATGTTATATGATGAGAAATTATGAAAGACAAATGATGATTTGATGATTGATAGATAACAATGTGGTAATGTATCTTAGGCATCGAGGACATTAACATTTGGGTGATTCCAACCATTTCAATTATGTATGGGGTAATTGTTACTTAAGACAAAGAATTAATTGGATATGTACATTAATGTATATTTATGTAAATTGGGTAAAACGTTAAGAATCAAGTCAGTCGAAGAAAATATACATTGGTTGTCGCTCTTAGCTACGGTAAGGAAGCATCAATTGAAATAAAGAAGGGAAAGAGTGAGTAGCATTTTCCCACATATATGCATGTTCGGTCTGAGAAATGAAATGAGATTATATAAATTAGAGAATAAGAAAAGTAGAATAGAGTAAAGAACGATGGAGTTGAAATTTATGGAAATTGAGAAGTAGAACATGAAATATTAGTGGCATATTGATACGTAAGGGGCTTATGCTTTGGTAATGAGTAAATGGCCTCTTTATGGTATAAGAGTGTAGAATTATCGTTGATTAAATGTTATTATTGCCTTTTCATAGAGAGGAAGAGCACCAATTGTGCGGGTTCAGGAATGTAAAAAGTTTTGCTATCGGATTATATTATGATGAAATATTTACTCTTGTATCTAACACTGATGATGATAATGAATTATTTTTTGGTTTAGAAAGTATTCTGAAGTAAACTAATAAACTATGGATTATATTATAGATTGTTGAAGAGGCATGATTAAACCATGATTTGGAGTTGGTTAAATTGGGGTTGAATTTAGGAATTGTGATATTATCGTATTCTGATAAACAACGATACTTATCTATCACTAAATTTTAAGGCATATTTTTTTTTATTAGAAATGGTGGAAATTAAAGTTGTGTATATATGTTATCATAGGTGATATAGAATTAAAGGAAAATAACATCATATCGAGTTATTTCAATTGTTGTTGGGGATAGCTAGAATTTTAGAAAATCATTAACAATTGAATTTTTATGTATGTCAATTTAGAATGAAATAATTACTTTGAAATATTTTCATTTGGGTTCCAAGTATTTGGAATGGATACAAAATGGTATTTGGATCATTGTTAATAGATTGACAAAGGTTACATGATTCATTTCAGATGATATAGTCCGTTCATGAGATAGATTTATAAAATCATATTTAGAATAGATTGTTATTTATATGGTAGAGTTTGAGTATCTATTTTTGGCTTAGTTGTAGGGTGTTATATAACTAGATTGCATTGTCCATCTTCCTTTAGTAGAATGTCAGACACTATGAAAACAAATTCATAAAAGAGATTATCACCTATGGTTTGTTAATTAAAGAAGCCTTGGATAATTATTTATTTTCACGAAGTTGACATATAAGAACTAGAGATAGGTGACGATATTGGAGGGTATATAGATATCGAAGTATTGGCAAAAGAAAGTTATCCGGTCTTAATATGTAACCATTGTTATATATTTGATCAAAGAATAGTTCAAATCATGATATAAGATGGAATTTTGGATTATGAAATGTAGTATCTTGAACTTCAAATCGCGAAATAGTTGAATTTTTCTAAGATTTGGTATAGCGAAAAGTTAAAATATCATATTTTGGTCTTTGAGATACTATCTAAAACTGAAGTCCAATTGTTCAATGATGGAGTTTACATATTTAAGAAATGTATTGTCTATTGCTAAGGTTTAGTGAGTGACTATCAGGTTTAACTTATGTTTTAAGATTACCATTGAAGCCATTGAAGTTAAGAAGAGCTCAACTTTAATATATTATATTATGTTTATTCAGTTTTAGAATTACAGATTTTCAAATATCAGATAATAGTTCATTTCAGATTATAGAATGCAGCTTATTCAGTACAAAAATACGATTTTAACTTACAGAAATGACAACTTTTTGTTGATACCAGATTACCTATACTCGACATATTTTACGGTTGGTTATTCAGAATAAATATTTAGAAGTTTATGATTTTAGCATGTTTTAGTTCTTAAAGGAATTATCATAATTTAGAAGTTCTTAAAGTTGTAAGAAAATAAATCAAAATTTTCAGTAAATATGTATAAATGGAAAAAGTATATGTATTTGCGACTATCCACTCACTGAGTTGCAAGTTCATATATTTTGTCACATTTTTCCTTATCAGATAGTAGTTGAGTTGAGCAGCATTGGAAACCGTCGATCCATCGAGTTGAGCCACGCATTGTCATTAGATGTATGACTCATGTTGTTAGTTTATTTAGCTCATATTTCTTTTGGGATAACAATATGTTTTATCGGAGAAGTTAATTTGTGTATCCATATCATGGGCTCACTGCATATTGGCTATTTCGAGTATATTTGGAGATTTTGATGGTAAATAATAGTAAATGTTGATTTACCAGTATTGTATTTGGAATAGTTTGAGTTTTAAGGGGCTAATGTACCATGTTTTAAGTTATATGTTCGTATTTAAGGTAATTGATTACATTTCAGGTGGTTTTAGTCCATATTGCAATGGGAATTTTGTCAAATTTTTTATAAAGATGTCACAGTCAAAGCAGGTCAATGTTGCTTTGGTGGTGGGTCTGGCATTCAGCTGGAATCTACCATCGGGGCACGACACTTGTCGGGTCCTTTAGGTTGATTCGGGATGGGTCGTGACATCAAATGTGTTCATACTTGGTTTGAACATGCTTGATCACTCCCAACTCCTTTAAGCCCATTTGAAATTTGATATTGGTTAACATAATGATGAAGAGCACTTGCTTGAATAGTATTTATTATCTTAATCAAGGCAAATTCTATAAACACGAGTCCAAAAGCAACATTAGAATTTTCGTGTTCTTTGTTGTTGAAACCTATCATATGCAGTCTTCAATTGCGCATCATCAGCGAAAGTTGGCCAATGCCTTCATTGGTCTTTTCCTTTACTGAATTAGCTCTTTCCCTTGAGCACCATGTCAGAGCTAGCCTGTTCTTTCTCTGGAAGAAAAATGATAAGTACATTTAATATTAGAAGCTTGGTGAACATAAACTTCGAAATATACTTAAGGTTTGATGATTTTTTCTTTTTCTGAAAATTCATTGCAGTAGCATTGAACATGCATCAATTTGTGTTTGGGGAGTTCTTATCTGTCTCTTTATATCTTCACAGCCTTACTTTGTACCAAGAAGCTTATTTGGGGTGGAAGATTTTCTTGATGATGATAACAGCAGACCATACACTTACCAAAAGGAGAAAAAGTCAAAAAAATCCGAACAAGCATGTATCCTTCAAGGCTCAAGCAATTTGCTGTAGTTCATGGAGTCATTTACTCTTGATGTCTTCATTTGAAAGAACTTTGTTTCCGCGTCAATCACCTATAGGGTAATAAGCAAGCGGGTTGCGGTCGCTGGCACTAACTCCAAAGATATCAAGGCAGTACTTAAATCACGATATTGTTACATCCCATTTTATACTAGTCAAAAGTCAAGATTTTATTTTAAAGTCAAGTGTTCGACTAGTCAAAGTCAATGTCAAATAGGGACTTAATTGGAATAAATTATTTTCTTAGGGTTTATTTTACAATTGATAATATATGAGGGTTTAAGGTGGATAAAATTTAAAGTTGGGAATGTACTTATTTATCATTGGAAGTTAGATGACTAAGTGTTACATTAATTGGAAGATGAGGGACTTCTTCGCAAAATTAAGTTAGTGCTCCACTAACTTGGCAATTAAACCCATTTTTCATCTCCATATACTTACAAAGAAGCTGGAAACGGGAGAAGACTGAAGAGAAGACCGAAAAGGAAGGAAAAAGGGAGAAAGAAAAGAAGAAGAAAAAGAAAGGAAAAAGGGACAAAGGAGTAAGTGTTGATTTCCTTAATCTTGGGTTCAATTTATCTATTTCTTTAGAATAATGCTGGGAGTACAACATTGTTTTCACAGGAGACTTAACATTGTTTTCACAGGAGACTTACAGGAATTTAAAAAATCGATGACGTGACAATTTTCCAAAAAAAAAAAATTAGAATTCAATTAGAAAAGTAAAAGGAAAGGAAAGCGAGGGAAAACATAGCTTCCTCCCACAATTTCCCACGCCTCCATTTTACTGTACCAAATCCTTGATTTCAAAGGTTGCTGGCTCCGTTTCTGGCGTACTTTCAGTTGGTAAAATTAATAATAACCGGCTAATGCACTCCCAGACCTTCATTTTCAGTCGGCTCAATACCTTCATTTTGCGTGGTTGCCGACCTCTTCATTCCCATTTTGATTGTAAGTGCGCACTCCAAGACCTCCATATTCACGTTTAAACCTTCATTTTCTTCATTTTCAGCTGGCTCAATACCTTCATTTTGCAGTGGTTGCCGGCCTCTTCATCCCCATTTTGGGCTGGTAAACGAAAATATTTAAGGAGATGGTCGATTTTTAGAGGTAATATTTTCCTACAAATTTTTCAATACGGTAATATTTTCAATATTTAGAGGTAATATTTTCCTGCAACTTTTTCCTATGGTTGCAACTTGTTATTGGAATTTGTTGTGTTACGATAATCTAATTTTCGTATATAACCTATTGATTTCGTACATGGTAAAGGAAGTGCACAAATGTAGGAACACTAGCTTATTTATTGAGTTCACCTGTACTCTTTATCGATTACTTAGCTTATTTAATCTAGTGCACTAGTAATGCTGAACGATTACGTAATTGCAGGAATGGAAACTATGGAAGAGGAGCATAATGATGTGTTGGTTGAATCTGGGAATGATAATGTCACGAATGATGAGAACGAAGTTGCAAATGATAGGCTGGGAGGAGATGATGTGAAAGTGCCCGAGATGGGTATGATGTTCAATGATGAAAAAGATATTCTCGACTTCTACAAACGTTATGCTTTTCAAGTTGGTTTTCCAGTTAGAAAACGGAACTCGAAAAAAGGGGCTGATGAAGTTATGAGATACGTAACGTTCACTTGTAGCCGTGAGGGAAGAAGAAGTTATGGCTCAAGCAATTCTTTGAAGCAACAACTAACAAGCCAAACAGATTGTAGAGCAAGGATCTCGGCGTTTTTATTAAGTAATGGACAATGGAGAGTAAACACGGCCCAACTACAGCACAACCATGAAACGAGTACTTCGAAATCGAGGTTGTATCGATGTAATCGAGAATTGACTGCAAATGTGAAACGAAAACTTGAAGTGAATGACATGGCAGGAATTCCATTGCATAAAAGTTACAACTCTGCGGTGGTAGAAGCAGGTGGTTATGAGACTATGACTTTCGTGGAGAGGGATTGTCGAAATTATATTGAACAAGTTAGACGATTATGACTCAGAGAAGGAGATGCAGCCGCAATACAATCATATTTTTCGGATATGCAAGCACGATGCTCTGGATTTTATTTCAGTATGGATTTGGACGAGGACTCCCGGCTGAAGAATGTATTTTGGGCGGACAATAGGTATAGGGAAGCGTATAAGGAGTTCGGTGATGTTGTTACCTTTAATACAACATATCTCACAAACAAGTATGATATGCCGTTTGCCCCATTTGTTGAGGTTAATCATCATGGGCAATCGACACTGCTTGGTTGTGGGTTGGTATCTAATGAGGACACAAGTACATTTGTTTGGCTATTCCGGACATGGTTGCAGTGCATGCACGGTCAAGCACCACATGGAATAATTACATGGCGATGTTGTCACATTTGATACAACCTACCTCACTAACAAGTATGACATGCCTTTGCCCCTTTTGTTGGAGTGAATCATCACGGACAATTAGCGTTGCTTGGTTGTGGTTTGCTATCAAATGAAAATACAAATACATTTGTATTGAATTTTTAGGACATGGCTACAGTGTATGCATGGTCAACCTCCCCATGGAATAATTACAGATCAAGGTAGGGCTATGTAAAATGCAAACGAGATTGTGTTCCCGAAGACGAAACATCGACGGTGTTTGTGGCATATCATGAAGAAGTTGTCTGAGAAGATTGGATACCATGTAGATAAGGGTTTTATATTCTCTGCTATCCATGTGTTGGTATATGATTCTCAAAGTGTTGAAGAATTTAAACACGGATGGAAAGTCATGATAGAAACCTGCAGCCTACATGATAATGACTGGTTGTCCGACCTGTACGAGTAATGAGGTCGGTGGGTTCCTTGCTATTTGAAAACTACTTTCTGGGCTAGAGTGTCAACAACCCAACGCAGTGAGAGTATGAATGCATTCTTCGATGGATATGTGCATTCGAAGACCTCTTTGAAGCAATTTGTTGAACAATATGAAAGAGCACTCAGAAATAAAGCCGAGAAGGAGTTTCAGGCTGATTTCAAGTCATACTCGCAAATGGTACCTTGCGTAACAAATTACGATATGGAAAAGCAATTTCAGAAATTGTACACCATTGCCAAGTTCAGGGAAGTCCAAGACGAGTTCATTGGGAAGGTTTATTGTGACATCATCTCTGTTTTAGAGGGACATTTAGGGATGATTCATGAGGTTCAAGAAGATGTCCGACTGTGTGGAGAACGTTGGTTGAAGAAGAGCTTTTCCGTTTCGTTTTGAGGGACACGTGTGACGTATGCAATTGCCACTTATTTGAGTTTCGGGGAATACTTTCTAGGTACGCAGTCACAGTTTTGGTCCGCAACAACGTCACGTTGCTGCCTGATAAGTTTATATTGCGGGGATGGAGGCGGGATGTCACTAGAGTACACACGAGGGTCGCAGTGAACTACGATGGGTTGTAGAGTACTCCTACATAGTTGAGGTACGATGATATGTGTCGGACATTTTCGGAGGTGGCTAACCTTGCTGCAGATGATGAAGTGCGGGTCCGTTTGATAATGGAGTGGATCAATGTTCAACAAAAGGAGTTAACGCTGCCAAAGT
Source organism: Fraxinus ornus (assembly GCA_903798235.1). Lineage (NCBI taxonomy): Eukaryota > Viridiplantae > Streptophyta > Magnoliopsida > Lamiales > Oleaceae > Fraxinus > Fraxinus ornus. The sequence goes on from CAIGRF010174701.1 coordinate 26,873, forward strand.
CGAGTTGTGGTAGGTATCCCACTCATGCCATCTCGCATGGGTCGGAATCTCTAATCAATTCGGATGTTAACATACTGGACCCAATATCGTCGAAGAGGAAGGGTGCTCCAAGAAAACTTCGACGAAAAGGCCCCATAGAGTTGTCTTCGAAGAAAACAAAGGTTTGATTTCTATTTGCCTACTAATTGAAACAAAGTTAGATTCCAGGAAACCATATAATTTTTGATTTACATGCAGGCAAGTTTGGCTTCCGAAAAAGGGAAGCGACCGAGAGGGAGAAATATTACTGGGGAAGGTGCTGTGCCCGAGGTTGATGCATCTCAACAATGTTCCTCGCTGACACCGATGTCTAGTTCGCAAGTCTTTTTGGTATGGCCTTTATTTTCATTGGCTTGGTATTGGTATCTATAGTTCCAGTTCGCGAGAAGTTTTGTTTATTGCTAGCTAGAAATATTGGCAATCACCTTATTGTCTTAAAAAGGATTTTTTCCATTACTGATTAAGTTAACTTGGTCTAAAGTGGTTGCAAAAATTATTCAAATGGGAATGATATCCTATGCATGTTGGGAACCTGTATTTATCTAGGATTTCCATGTTGAAATATTGAGTTTTCCTGTGATAAGTTTTGATATAAAAACTGCCCTTTGAAGTGTTCCTTCTAAGGTTTGTAGTGAGCAGCCAACACAGTTTTTTTCCACGAAGCTTGCTGCTGTGGATTCTAGACAAAAATCTGGGCTTTGTCGATTTTTTGTATAAGATGTAAGTACATGGCTGTATTTTGTAATTAGTTTGTCCATGAAACTTGGTTGTATTTTGTAATTAAAGGGCTGTATAAAGATGATAAATTCAATTGACAAGAGAATTGACTAAGGAAGAAGAACCTGATTGCTGGATAAGTTTGAAAGCTGAGAAGGCAGAAAGGGCTTCTGGAGATGAAGTGGTCTCAATTTTATTATACTACTGCTGGAGGAATCTCACTTTCAGAGCCAAATGGATGTCTTCATATTTCTGTTTGGGATTCCATTGTAGGCAGAAGTTTTTTTTGTCTTTAGGTTTATGCTAATGGAAATGTAGAATTGAATTTCTATTCAATTTGTATTAAGGATTCCAATGTTTTCATTTTATATGTATTAAATTCAATTTTGCATGAACTGGTTCTAAGTAGAAGCTCCTAAGTAATCTTTGTGAAACATAACTCCAAACGACGCTCGAATTTTTTGAGTTCAGATTATATTACTTAAGTCGAAGCTGCTATTCTTGTGCAAAATAAAAGTAGAAACATAGGAGGTCAATTGCAAAAGAACACTTCATTAATAATTCAGAAATTTATACAAGTAGAGGATGTGTGCCTCAGAAGTTTACAAATAGAAAGAAGAAAAGGCCTAAGCACTAAGCGTGAGGGGCTTGATCATCTTCAATCTTGAGGTCAATTTGGGTGGAGGCTTCATCAACTGGCATAATTGGCTCATCTGGATGGAACTCTTCCTTCTAAGCAGATATGTTGAACCCGAAAACACTTTTCAATTGCCCCTTTCATCCTGAGATTGAGAACAACAGACAGATGAATATGGTAAGATTCAGAACAACAGAATTGCAAATGGATATGAAAATGAATTCCATCATTACACAACTAACTCCACCATTCAACAACTAACTCCACCACAACATTTCCACCATTACACACCATTACAGATGAACAAATACGAAAAAAATCAAGAAGAACATTGACCAAAATCGAACTCATTATGCTCAGTCCAAGATTCAATCAAAGTTGAATCCAACAAAACCGAACTCAAACATTAACAAAACTGAAAAAACCAAAGATCTCAGAAATTGACAAATTTGAACAAAACCGAAAACGTAATTGAACAAAACCCAATAAAATCAACCTCAATAATTACACCCTTTCACGAGATTCAAACTCAAAAAATGATAAACAAATAACACTGAACTGTCTAAGGCACTTTCGAGAAAATTGTTCGCGTAAAAGCCAGAAAAAATGAACTTAACTTCTTACCAACCGGTGGTTCAAAGCTCTGGTCGGAGGTGTCTTCTTCAGTGGTGATTTGATGCACTCGCCAGCTAAGGAGTTGTTATGGGTCGCCGGACGACAAGGTTTCACAGGACTGCTGTTGACTCCTCTCGTCCATTTCGACAGAAAGCTACGGCCGGATGCGAAAACGAAGTCGCCGTCGTCGTCGAAGTTGAAGTCGTCATCGCCGAAAATCGAATTCCCACGAGAGATTTCAGTCGATAAGGGATAGGAGGATTTTGAAATTGGAAATGTTAGGTTTCCTTCCTTCAATCGTCCCTTTTAAGTCTTTATTTCATTTCAATTCCTTTATTTTTTACTGCCACGTCATCACAATTTGAATTCCTGTAAACCGCCTGTAAGTCCCCTCCTGTACTCCTAGCGCGATTGATTTCTTTAAGAGATGAAGAAATAATTTATGTTGAATTTTCTAGGGTTCTAGTTGATTGAGTTCATTTTCAGATTAAAGGAAAGAGTATGATCTCCGGCTAATCTTTTGGATTTGTGAAAAATTTTGTATTAAGGTAAGATATACTATTTTTGGAAAAACTTAGAATTTTAATTGGGTTTTTGAATAAAGATAGTTTGTGAAAAAAGCTTGCATTACATTTATTTTGATTTCTTTCTCAACATATAATGCATATTTGGTAGTTGGAGGTCATGGCTCGTGGTGGTAAGATTCACAGGCTCCAGGACGTGCCGCCTCGACCACAAGTTGCTTCTGATAAAGAGGACATTAGAGATGGGAGTAGGGGTGAGGAATCAATTCATCAGACTCATGAGCAGCCACGACATGGGTATGTAGCTCAAGATGATCTTATAGCTGATAGGATTGCTACAGCTATTGCTTCTGCTTTTAACAGTTCCGATAAAGAGCATAGTATCGAGTGAGCAACTAAATTAGGAGCTAAGGTGTTCACAAGCACGGCTGATCCTACCATAGCCGAATCCTGGATGGTAAAAATTGAAAGAGTGTTTGATGTTATGGGTTGTCTTGATGATTGGAAATTACGTCTTGCAACCTTCTTGTTAGAAGGAGGTGCATATGATTGGTGGAGATCTGTACAAAGTAAATATGTTGATCCTTCTGTGATCACGTGGAGTGATTTTAAAGATGATTTTAATGAGTATTATTGTTCTCGTTCTTATAAGAATGACAAATAGAATGAATTTTTGAAGCTAGTACAGACATTCACGGTGGCGAAATATCAAAGAAGTTTGTGGAATTATCAAAGTATGCTGCAGTCCTTGTAGCCGATGAAGTTGATAAATGTAGAAGGGTTGAATATGGCTGGAGGGAAGAAATCAGATCAGTGGTGACAGCTACATGGTATGAAAATTTTGGAAAACTTGTAGAAGCAGCATTGAGGGTTGAGAAAAGTCTCTTTGAACGACAAAGAGGTAACAGCCAGGAGTTTTAGAGTTGGTGGCAATCAGACATGGTCAGAAGTCTCTATTGATAGATCATCGATGAGGGATCATAGAGGAGTTAGTTTAGGTGTTTCCACTCCTAGTGGTTCCAAGTCCAGATCTCGTGGAATTCAGAGCTCGAGATTTAGCCAGAGATCAGTGCAACAGCTAGGGAGTAGTCGCACTCAGACCCATTGGTCTGTTCAAAGACCATTTGCTCCAGGATAGGGTGATAGTTCCAATGTTGCTAGGTTTCCTCAATGCCAATCATGTGGGAAATTTCATCCTGGTGAGTGCCTTGAGGGCATCGGAGGGTTTGTTATCATTGTGGTCAGACTGGACATATGAGGAGAGAGTGTCTAGGTCGCCTTTAGAATGGTAGTTTATCAAAGGGGACATCTTCACAGCAACCAGGAATTGGTATTTCTTGGCATAATCAGAACAGGGACACGTTGGCAAGTAAAGCATGGTCATTCATCCACACTGCAGATACGAACATTTTTGCAACACATGAAACAAGTCATCGATGAGCTCAAAACATCTTTCAAAAACTATTCACGTCATTGGTATTTCTTGGCATAATCAGAACCGGGACACGTTGGCAGGTAAAGCAGGGTCATTTATCCACACTGCAGATATGAACATTTTTGCAAGACATGAAACAAGTCATCGATGAGCTCAAAACATCTTTCAAAAACTATTCACGTGTACTCTGATAATCATTGATCAAACAGATTTTCTCATGTTGACATAATTTATCCATTCTCATAACCAACTATAAACCATTTTTAAAAAATATATATACATAAACAATTTCGTATTTGTACAAGAAAGGCTCAATCATTTAACATTATATTATGATGCAGTACTCTACTGGGATATACATATAAAATACGTGCACTAGATCTACATTATTCACAGAAGTGATGTCCGTCTACCTTGCAAAAGATAACCTCCTCATTCGTGATGGCATCCTATACAATTTCAACTTATCAAAGTGAGACAGCTACGAGGCATTTGGTTTGTTTTTTCAAGTTATTTTCAATTTTGCAGAACACCCAAAATTCGTTTCGTGTGATACTTTTGAAAATACTTTTTGAAAACAAGGTTAAACTTGTAATATAAAACTCAAAACGTATTTAGATATTTTCAAAATGTTAATTAAGCAATCAAATTTCCCAAATAACTATGCATAAGTACCCTATGAAAAACATTATAAATTTCTATAAACTGCAATAGAATTAAGAGCATCTTTAAAAGACTCTTTAAACATGAGATACTATCTATTTTAAAGAGTCGACTTTTAAAATCATGTTTCAAGAGACTTTTTAAATTAATATTTTAATTTAGAGAGTATGTTTGATTTTTCAAATTTGGAGAGTCAAACCCACTCTCTATAATTAAAAGCATTCCAAAAGTTTCAATGTTCAATGTAGGAAATAAATAAAATAATCTAAAGAAAAACTAGTTAGAATAAAAGATAAAGAAAAATAATAAATATTTTTTGGGAATAGAAAAATTGAAGTGTTGAATATAAAGAGTCTATTGGAGTACTTCAAAATTTTAACTCTCTAAATTTATAGATGATCTTCAAATGATAGAATATATTGTTTAAAAATAGAGAGCCTATTGGAGATGCTCTAAGTTTTCGAATGGAAAAGATGACGGTTTTAAGGTTTGCAAGTTTGGGGTTAATAATTAGAAGTGGAGTGATTGAACAACAATTGGATTGTGCAGAGGATGTTTTGGTAGCTTTGCATCCTTGAGCAATGTTGTAAATATCTTAATCGGAAAGGAAAGTATTTAATATTGAGAATAAAAGCAGAAGACATAATAAGTACATATACGACTTGGTTTGTGTCCCTATTGGCCATCTTCTCTATATGTTAATACATAAACGTTCTCCAATTCACAATGGAAAGTTTTATATTACCCACTTGAATTAAGGTTCTCCTACTACATCAACAAGTGAAACAGTCTTATCTTGTCTATAGAGAACAATTTCATTAATAATAATGGAATGGTCGAATTCACTAAATGATTATAATAGAGAAGTATTTTAGAGAGAGTCAAAGTGCATAAAAAAGATGTCGACTGCATGACTTTTATTAAAAAAGATTTGTGCAACACAATCTTATTGGTCTCGACTAAGAAAGAAAAATGAAATTATGCCCCTTTTTGAAACCCATTTTGAGGAATATAGAAATTTTGGAATAGTGATTGATGTAAGAATGTTTGGTGAAAAAGTGA
>CAIGRF010174718.1:0-13891 GCA_903798235.1 Fraxinus ornus
CAAATTCGGTGATTTTTTTTTTTTTTTTTCAAATTTTGGTACAAAAGACTCTTTTGAGAGGTATAATATTCGTAAGTGAATTAATTGAAACAATATGATGCTAAAGCAACATCTCTTATGAAAATTAATTAACTTAAAATATTAAAATGTGTGTTTTATTCATGCGAATATCTGCATGGTCCAAATGAAGGTCAATATTTGGCCGAATTTCACGTGCACATGTGGTGATAAACATGTGACGATTATTTGGTTTAACGTGTGATCAATAAATCGGTTCAAAGAAAGTTTTATTGATTGACATGTTTCTTTATTATCAATGTTGGATCACTACAACAAGAGTAACATTTACAAGTCAATATTTATGTCCAAAGATTAAATATTAATGTTATGCTAGGTATCTTAAAATAGGTCCTACCATTATTTGAAATTATTATTTGCATATTAAGGATAGCGAGCTCTTCCAATTAATTGTTCTCTAATTCAGTATCAAGTTCTACTACCAATATCTATGCTAGCATTAATTCAATTACAATGCTTAATGGCACCAAATTTAAGGCATGGGAAGAGAACGCAATGATTGTTCTCAGAGTCATGGATCTGAACTTTACTTTACGGGTCGATCAACTTGTTACACTTACTGATAAGAGTACCTTTGATGACAAGAGGGAGATGAAAAAGTGGGAACGACCGAATCACATAAACTTTATGGTCATAAAGTGTGTTATTCTAGAAACATTTCGGGACACTATGTCCGATAAAGTGACTACAGCTAAGGGTTTCCTTGATGACCTTAAGAAGAGGTTTGACAAGAATGAAAAGGAGAGTACATTATGGAAATATCTCACATTGCTTCAAAACAAAAGATTGAAACATGAAAAGACAGAAATTGCTCATTTAGCCACAACCTCTAAGGACAAAATGAACAAGAAAAGGAAAACTGATAAGGAAGCTGTGGGTAAAGCATCACAAAAGAAACAACATAAGGACCAAACTGAGGGTGACTGTTTCTTCTATGGAGCTACAAGTCATAAGAAGAAAAATTGTACCAACTATCACACATGACGTGCCAATAAAGGTATTATTCTTCATGGTTTGTTTTGAGGTTAATTTAACTTTGGTACCTAGACACTCATGGTGGATAGATTCTGGTACAACAACTCACATCATGTGTCTATGCAAGGTTGCATGAGTTGTCGAAAATTAAGTGATGGTGAAAGATACATCTATGTTGGCGATGGCAAGACGGTGGAAGTAGAATCAATAAGAAAATCTAGATTATTGTTAAAGATTGGATTCTATTTGAATCTTAATGAGACATTTATTGTACCGTCTTTTAGACGGAATTAGATTTCTATTTCTACTTTGGACAAATCTAGTTATTCTTGTTCATTGAAAATTGAAAATTTAGTTTATTTTATGATTCAAAATTGGTTGGTTTCGGTTCTTTATTAGGTTATGATAATCTTTATTTAATTGATACAATTGCTTCTTTTAATGAATTGTTGCATGTAAGTACTCTAGGTGTAAAGCGAAAAATTAACTGGCGAGAATTCTACCTCGTTATGGTACAAGATATTTGGTCACATCTCCAAGAGGAGAATTGAGAAACTTCTGTCTAACGAAATTCTCGGTCCCCTTGATTTTACAGATTATAATATGTGTGTCAACTGTATAAAGAGAAAACAAAACAATAAAAGGAGGTTTCAAGCCAACATGACTTTAGATGTCTTAGAATGATCAACAATATTTTATAACGTTCATATATGAATTTTCTAGATATGACTATATATATCCCATTCATGAAAATCACAGTCGTCGGATGTGTTCAAAAATTATAAAGCTTAAGTTGAAAACCAACTTGACAAAATGATTAAACGCGTCAGATCTGACCGTGGTGGTAAATACTATGGCAGATATTATGGTTCTAGTTCCAGGACCATTTACTAAACTTCTAGAGGAATGCGGTATCATCCTATAGCACACTATGTCAGGTTCGCCTATTGTGAATGGTGTTGCTGAAAGACGAAATAGAACGCTTAAGGATATGGAGAGGAGTATGATTACTCATTCTACCTTGCCAAAAGCACTTTAGGGTGAAGCATTAAAGACCGCAGTGTATATACTCAGCAGAGTTCCAACTAAGGCCACTGATAAAACCTTTTATGAGTTTTGGACGGACAAAATGTCTAGTTTGAAACACGTATACGTTTGAGGATGTCCAGCTGAGGCAAGGCCTTATAGGCCAAATGAAAATTAATAGGATGCAATGACTATTAGTTGCTATTTTATTGGATATTACAAGTTTTATGACCCCATAACTAAGGCAATTTTGGAGACGAAAAATGTTCAATTCTTTGAGGATCTTGAATTTGTGGGGGGAGAAAAGGTTATAGACTTTGTATTTGAGGAATAATATGTTGAAATTCCTCAAATCTCCATTGACAATGATCAAGATCGGGTTTCTATGCCTTACATTGTTCAAGAAGCAATTTCGGTTCAAGACAATGTCATTGTATCTCCCTCTGAAGGTCAACTTGTTCCAGAAGAAAAAATTCTACAACCTCAAGAACTAATGTCATTAAAAAGATCCACTAGAGATAGGAGAAGTGTGGTTTCAGATAATTACATCGTATTTTTCCAAGAACATGAATTTGACATTGGGTGGTGGAAGATGATCCGATCAACTTCCATCAAGTTATGGAAAACTCTAAATCTTAAAAGTGGCTCGATGCCATGAATGAAGAGATAAAGTCTATGAATGACACCAACGTATGGGACCTCGTTCCATTGTCTGAAGGTGCGAAACCCATTGATTGCAAATGGATATTTAAGATTAAGATGGATTCGAAGGGTGATGTCGAGAGGTATAATGCTCGTCTTGTCATAAAGAGTTTTACAAAGAAAGAAGACATCGATTATAAGGAGACTTTATCTCTGATTTTTTTCGAAAGACTCTTTCGGGATCATAATGGCATTGGTAGCGCATTTCGATCCTGAGTTACATCAGATGGATGTTAAGAAAACGTTTCTCAATGGTGACATTGATGAAACAATCTATATGGTGCAACCAAAAAACTGTGTCGAATGATGCAAAGCAAATGGTGTGTAAACTAAAGAAATCCATCTATGTACTCAAATAGGCCTATCGTCAATGGTATTACAAGTTTCATCAAGTGATTATCTCGTATGATTTTGAGATGAATTTGGTCGATGATTGTATATATCACAAGTTTAGTGGGAGTAAGTATATTTTTCTGATTTTATATGTCGATGACATATTGCTTGCCAGCAACGATATATGCTTACTGCACGAAACTAAGAGATTTCTAGCAAGAAATTTTGAGATGAAATATCTTAGTGATGCCTATTTTGTATTATGAATTCAGATACACTGGAATTATTCTCGGGGTATTCTTGAATTATCACAAAAGAGCTATATCGAAATGTACTTAAAAGATATGGTATGCAAGATTGTAAACTAGATGACACCCACGTAGTTAAAGGAGACAAGTTCAATTTAAATCAATACCCCAAAAATGACTTGGAAATTAAAGAAATGCAGAAAATTCCTTAATATTCAGCTATAAGGAGTCTGATGTATGCTCATTTTTGTACGTGTCCGGATATAGCGTACATTGTTGGGATGCTAGGGAGATATTTTAAGTAATATGGAAATGAATCGTTGGAAAGCAGCCAAACGGGTTATGCAGTATTTACAGAGAACAAAAGACTGCATGCTTACATACATGGGATCAAATCAATTGTAGATCATCGATTATTCTGATTTCAATTTCATGGGATGCCAAGATAGTAGGAGATTCACTTCAGGCTTTATCTACCTGCTTGTTGGAGGTGCTATTTCATGGAAGAGTGCTATGCAGACACTCATAGCTACTTCCACCATGGCAGCGGAGTTTATAGCGTGTTATAAGGCATCAAATAATGAAATATGACTGCGAATTTTTTTCACTGGGTTGCGCATTGTGGACGGTATAGAAAGACCACTCAAGTTATTTTGTGACAATAAATCAGCAGTGATATATTCCAATAAGAACAGGAGCTCGACGAAGTTAAAACATATAGAGATCAAGTTCTTGGCTGTTAAAGAAAGAGTTCAGAGTGGATATGTGTCAATAGAACATATCGGGACAAACTCCATGGTTGCGGATCCACTTACTAAGAGATTGATACCTAAGGTTTTTCATGAACACACTGTTCATATGTGTGTAATATCTCTTGAAGATATCTAGTTTCAGTGGGAGTTTGTATTTCTGTGCTTTTCATATTAAAAATATATATATTGTCATTTTGGATATGATTTATGGTTAAAGTTACTTTCGGTTAAATCTTTTTCGTATATTATCTCCGAACTTATTTGAAAATGATCTCACTAAGGTATTAAGGTGGACGAGTTGAAAATAGGTGTTAAGATCACATTACATGTAATTTCCATACTACACATCCGTGCTTGATCCATGTCATTCAATTTTGTCAATATATGTGACCATTGATAGATTTAGTTATGATATAAGTAGAGAAAATCGCTTTGATCCTATGTTGATATGATTGGTGGACCAGATTGTTTGGGGATGCATTCGATAATGATAGCAAATTCTGAGAACTCATAAGGTATGTTTAGGGCGTGTCGGTAGAGATTAAAATCGGATTAAAATTGAAAAACTAGTCATTATTGTTGACTTTTATTAGACGAGTGAGACCTAATAACAGTCATATTTTCAATTTTAATTGAATTTTAAGTACGACCGAACACGCCCTTAATACACAATTATAAGGTAGCACATATAGCCCAAGTGTGAGATTGTAAGGATTTTATCGAACATGTGAGTTTATATGTGAAATATTGTGTATTAAATTAAAGGCTATCAATGTTGGGTAAGCCCGTTTAAAGTGATCTAATAATGTTTCGGTATTTTAGGTTTTGAAGCATCCAATTAAAGTGTGGACTTATATGTGTAGAGACTAGGCATGTTCCCAATTTCATGATGAGCCAAATTAGGTCAATGGGTCGTTAGTATATATATACGGTTATGATCCCCATTATATTCTGACTCCCATCATCAAAGAAATAAAAAATTACATGTTGATCTGGAAGACTAAAACCGCAGGATTCATCCATTGCGATAACCATATTTGATTCACGTACGCTTTCGCTTCGATTTACTTATTCTTAATGATCCAACATGAATAATGAATATGACGGTACTACACACTATTTTTGTAACTTTCTAGTTAAGTATCCTTTTTCGATATCAATGAAGTTTATAATTGGATCTGTTATGGCTTGCTTGAACAAAATTTTCACTCTTATAGTTTATAATATAGGATCAATAACCTGGACCGACTGACCTTAGGTAGGTGACACTCTTTAGTGAGTCAATCTAGACTATGCATTCTTCGACTGGTATGGTGTCCAAAGTGTGTATATAAATAGAAGATTTTCAAAGATTAATTGTATCAAATATATTATGTCCTTGTTTGACTTAATTAAAAAATTGATAAAAATTGAAGTTAAAGTCGATAATTAAATTTTTTTTTTTTTGATAATCAAGACTTGCATTAATGAGAAAATCAACGATTACAGACGACTGTCAAGCCAAATAGCTTGAGAGATAAAGTCTGGAAATCCCTCCCACCACATCTGAATGGACTCAACTTCCCAAGCATGCCTAGCTAGTTCATGTACTACCCCATTCCCTAGTCTACTCACATGGCATATATTTACATCCAAAAATGCAGACAACAGGCGTCTAATATCATCAATGATGGAGCCCCAAGGAGACAGGCTAATAGACTCCTCGTCATTGAGCTGTGAAACAACGAAGAGGCAGTCTGATTCAATGACTAAACGAGAGATGCCCATAGACATAACAAGCTGAAGCCCTCGAAGCACCGCAAGGAACTCTATCATTTCTGGGTCAACCACTTCACTTTCTCCTTTTGAGGCAGCCATTAACACTTTTCCTGCTTGGTCTCTTAGAACAACACCTATCCCAGCTTTGTGAAGGTGATGAAAGGTTGCGCCATCAATATTCAGCTTCAAGAAATCTGCTAGAGGAGCCTTCCACGCACAGAAGCTGTTCAAAGCAGACCCCGTCTGAGTTTTTCCCCTTTAAACAACTGTAGCATCGAAATAGCATGTTCTATGGTAGACTTCATATTTAAACTTTCACCTTCATAAAGTTTTTTATTTCTACATAGCCAAATACTGGAGACAACAATAAAAAATAAACCCAGAGCCTCTATCCCGCCTACTCTTTTAATCTGCATAACCACCTCAAAAAGATCTTAGTTTCGGTTAACCTGGGATAGTTGAGGGAGAAACTTTGTCTAATAATCAACCAAAGAAGGACAACTAAGAAAAATATGATTTAAATCCTCTGCCCCCGCTTCACAGAAACCACAACCAGTTGTAACATTTATAATCTGGACTAATGGGGATCTGTAGGATTTTTCCAGCCACAGTTGGATTGAAGAGAGTTCTAACTTTTTCCATGTCCCACCATCTCGTGTGCGTATCAATTAGCTGATCAGTTCTCATATCACTCATTTATGAAAGAGCGATGTTCGTTGCATCTTGGCATGTTTTTTGCTCCACCCCAGGGATCCAGTAATCCAACCAAATCTGAGTTTGCGAAGTACTTCGCCTTGAAAATTGTATGTAGTAAAGACCCCTCCCCATTTAACAATCGCCATCCTTGCTTAGCTAGCATTGCTAAATTGAAATCCCTCAACCTTTTAAAGCCCAGACCTCTGTTAATTTTCGAGTCACACATGTTCTCCCAGCTGACCCAATGAATCTTTCTTTCATTTCTTTTTTGTCCCCACCAAAATCTAGCCATCATTGACTCAAGCTCAGTGCACAAGTTGATTGGTAGTAGAAAGAAAGACATGGAGTAAGTAGGGATAGTTGTCGCAACAGCCTTAAGTAATACCTCCTTTCCACCTTGAGATAGGAGTTTTTCCTTCCAGCTTTGTAGTTTCTTCCAGACTCGATTTTTAATATCTGAAAAAGCTCTCGACTTTGGCCTCCCCACCATCGTTGGCAACCCTAAGTATTTACCAAAATTATTCTCGTGTTGAAGGTGCCACAACTCCAGGATCTGACCCCTATGCTGAGCTGCCACATTTTTACTGAACACCATGGAGGTCTTTTCCATATTAATCATCTGCCCCGAGGCCAACTCATAGATCTTCAAAAGTGATTGCAGATTCTGGTTCTCCTGTACAGTAGCCTGGCAAAAAATTAAACAGTCATCTACAAGGAAGAGGTTATTAATCGTAGGAGCTCTTCGGCACAACCTGATTCCACCAATTTTGCCCTCATCTTTGTCCTTATGTAGTAGAGTGATTAAACCCTCAGTACAAAAGTGGAACAGGTAGGGAGAAAGAGGATCCCACTGCCTTAAACCTCTGTTGGGGAAGAAAGTAGATGAAGGCCTACCGTTGATCAAAATAGAGTAAGACACTGTTTTCACGCATTTCATGATCAAATTAATCACTCGGTTATCAAATCCCATTGTTGCCATAACTTGCTCCAAGAAATCCCATTCAATTCTGTCATAGGCTTTACTCATATCCAACTTAAGAGACATATACCCCTTTTTTCCCTTCCTCTTATGCCGTAAGTAATGAATCAATTCATATGCAATTAGGACATTATCTGTAATCGAACGACCCGGCACAAACGCTAATTGAGATTCAAAGATAACATGAGGCAATATGCTTTTCACTCTATTATCAATAGTTTTGGTAATCAATTTCATTAACACATTACATAGGCTGATAGGCCGATATTCAGTAATCTGAGCTGGATAGGGCGTCTTTGGGACCAAGGTGATGAAAGTGTGATTTAAATGTTGGGAAAAGTCACCTGTATTAAGGGCTTGAAGCACTGCAGCCTTCACCTTACTGCCAACTGTGACCCAATGTTTTTGAAAAAATACTGGGCTCATCCCATTCGGGCCAGGTGCCTTGAATGGGTCCATTTCCTTCAGTGCTAGCTTGACCTCCTCTTCTGAAAATCTTTTAGTTAACAGTTCATTCACCTCTGCAGTCACTCTACCCCTTAAAGATTCCATGAAGGATGTAGAGCCCCTTTATATGTTTGTCGAGAACAGGTTTGTGAAGTATTGCTTAATCAGGTTATCCCTCTCCTCCCCATCCAGCCAATTTCCATTTTCATCTTTGAATCTTGAAATGCAGTTCCTAGTTCGCCTCTGTGAAGCCTTTTAATGAAAAAATCGGGTATTGCCATCACCTTCCTTTAACCAAAGGGCCTTAGGTCGTTGTCTCCACATGAGTTCATCACGTTCCAGCCAAGTTTGAACATGTTTCCTCGCCTCCTTCATCTGATTTATACCCATAAGTCTCGTATCTTGCATATGCTTAAGCTTTATTTATGCCTTGCGATGCTTTGACTGAACATTTCCAAAGCCTGTTTCATTCCAGCATTGCATCTCCTCTCCACATTTAGAAATCAGTTTCATGACCTTTTCGACGGCAGGTCCTGTCTCCCCCCGTATTCCACACTCTATCAATAATGTTCTTACAGTTTTCCTCTCCCACCTACATAGCCTCAAATCTGAAGAGTTTTTTACTCCGCTGCCTTCCGTCATTTATACCCTCAACCTCTAACCACAATGGGATATGGGGTGTACCCATGTATTACTACAGCGTGTGAAAAGGAACCACACCACTGAGTGTTAGCAAGAACTCTATCCAATCGTTCAAGCATAAGGTCAGTCCCATCCCTCCAGTTGCACCAGGTAAATTTATCCTACTGGAAACCTAAATCCCTCAGCAAGCAATCATCCAGCATCATTCTAAACTTAACCATCTGCCTTTCTTGTCTGGTTCGACCCCTTCTTTTCTCCTCGTTACACAAGATTTCGTTAAAGTCACCTATTAAAACCTAAGGTCCTGAGCGAGAGTGGTGCAATTTGCGAATTAAATTCCAGCAACAAAGCCTTTGAGAGGCTTCTAAGTGACCATAAACACCCGTCACAAAGAAGCTCACTTTATTCCCACCAACATCCTTCAGCACAGCGTCAATGTGGTTACGTGAGTAGCTCTGAATGGTTAGGTCGACAGAGGTGGCCCATAACATAGCCAAACCCCCACCTCGACCCACACAATTAACCGTAAAACAATTTGAAAAACCAAGAGAATACCTACACCTTTCCATTTCCTTCTTAGTTAATCTAGTTTCTTGAAGGAAAAGGACTTCGGGACCTTGCTTCGCCACCAAGTTGTGAAGAGCACGAATGCCACGTGGGTTCCCAAGCCCACGAGCATTCCAGGAAAGCAACTTCATTGGCTTCGGCAAGGCTGGACTCCAGCTTCTGCCGATCTCCTTTGAATTTTCTGCGTAGAATCGCCTTACATAACTGCACCATCATCCTCCCCAATATCTCCTGTCGAACTGGAGGATGCTTTGCGTTTATGAACCAGAGGTGTCTCCAGCTCATCCTCTGGTGAAGCCTCGATCATGAGCTGGATTCCCACAGTTCGGTTTCGTTTCCATTTCCTATTCGCCTCCCCATCAGGTTTTTTTGTAATTTGGGTCGGGCCAGTCTTTTGAATTAAACTTGGCCTTTGCGTAACATTTGATCCCACCACACTTTGGGTCGTCAACTCACTTTGACCCAAGTTGGCAATTTTAAACAAGCCCAGCTCATTTTCATCACAGTAGCCCAAACCAACTTGAGTCCCCTTGAATTCCATTTGCTTCCTTATCCCCAAATCTAGGGATTCCCCCGTCACAACTTTCCCCTTTTGATTCGGTGTTACCAGATTTATCTCATTCGTTTCCTCAAATAACTGCTTTTGATCAGCTAGTTTTGGAAGCAACCCATGATTATCGCTGAGCACTTCCGTAATTCCCTCCTTCTGTAACTGCTGAACTCCATGATTTTCTCTAAGGAATTTTTGGACTGTGTGTTGTGCCTCAACAGCCCCTGACTGGGCTGATGCTGGTATTGGAAAGGAGCCAGCTGTACTCCGGTTGCCCAGATTTGTTCCTGAGCTACTCCTTCCCCCTAAACTATTCGCTCGCAGCAAAGGACCATAGGGAAGCTTGGATATATCATCTTCCACCAAATTCGAAACTTGGGGGTTGCAATCCTTGAAAGAAAGTTCGATCTTGCCACAGTGATAGCAATAATCTGGCAATCTCTCATAGGAGAAGCGTGTCCAAACAGTGCCTTCACCCCCTATACATATCTTCTTTCCCCTAAGCAGTGGCTTTGTGACATCCACTATGACTCGAAGTCGCATATACTCTTCCCACGCAAAGCCACTGTCATCCACATCCACCTCTTCAACACAAACAAAAGAACTGCCAATCAAGAATCCAAGTTTTTCCACCTGAGCAGAGAAGGGCAGGTTATGTGCTCTCACCTAAAATGAACTATGCTTAAGTTAAATCTGACTAATTGGCTTCTTTCCATTGATCTCACCCATCAGTAAGAGAGATTTATCAAAAGCCCAAGGACCCTCACACAGGACTTTCCGTCTATCATTAGCATCTTCAAATTCGACCAAGAAGATAGTCGAGTTTAATTCTCGAAACTAGACTCGTCGACGCAGCCGCCATATCTTTCTCATAGTGCTGAATAGAGCTTCCTTGTTGAAGTGTTTTGCAGTTAGGAGCTGCGCACACAGACATCGCTCCCCCCTCAACGAGGCTTCTTCCAATGTATCCCCCTCTATGAAGACCTCTGTGTCTTCACCATCCGTCAACGTTAACCGTTGATAAAGATTGTCTAAATCCTCCGCCATCACTGAGATGGAAGAAAACAACCATGTACTTCGACAGGAAAAGCCCACTACTGGGAACCCTAAACGGAGGGAGCCCTTGAGAGGAAGTCTTTTAAGGATAATTGGTCCCAAATTTAAGTCAATAATTAATTTTAACTATACATTTCATGATATCTATTATTTTCAATAACATATTTCATCAATTTTTATTAATTTTAACCTAGATTTGAATTCACTTTAGTAGTTGAATGAAAAATGAACTAAATAATTCAAAATGATATCAAAATGATTTAATGCTTTGTTTGCACCCCCTCCTATTGTGAAAAAAGTTCTGGGACAATGATTCTTTTTTTTTTTTTTTGTGATTAAAAAGTAGGCAAACAGTTTTGAATTTATGGACAAAATTATTTTATTGGGAGAAAATTGGTCAAAAAGGAGAACGTATGGTTAAAAAGTAGGGAATTTTTTAAAGTTTACGTACAAAATTATTTTACTGAAAGAATATAATTGAAAATGAGTTTAACGAAAAATGATTATTTAAAGAATGAGACCGCTTAAAAGTGAATAATTTCTTATTCATAAAAGTTACAAAGATCTCATGTAAGCATAAGGTTGGGTATAATAAAACTATTTCATTGCTTAATGAGCTCGTAAGCACTGAACATGCTAATCATCTCAGTCTGCACTCACAAACAACAGCACATGCAGCATGAGGGATATTGAGAGAAGAAATAACATTAATATATAAAAACAAATTCCCCTTTGAACTATATACTATACTTCTTAATTGTGAGCAAAGGCAAGTCAGCCCCATCTACTAATTAAACTTTCAAGGGTTTGAACTTTGCTTGGAAAAGACCAAATCAAAATGCAAGTCACTATGATTGCACCAAGACATGCCTCGCCCCAATCTCAACTTGTTCATAAAGTTTTCAAGTTTCACTGATAGAGACTGGTATTGACATTGACACGAGCAAAATCTTTCTACTTGCTTTTCTTTGGATGATGACTTGGCATGGCCATAGCTTTGATTGAAACTAATGACATGTTTCGCGCACTAGTTTGGCCGAGGCTGAAAATAATTATTTTGATGGCGTGTTTGACAAATTATATTGTACAGTGTCAAAAGATAATGACACCTTGTATTCTAGGCCGAAAATCTAAATAACCCTCCAAAAATTGGCTGTTTAATGTCAAACTTACACATACTTTCCCCTGTATTTAGGCTTCGTACTAAATTTTGCATCACTCGAACCATTAATCTGAATATCAGCAGGCTCGAAAATAGCTGAATGTAAGTTACCATCTTCTAACCACTTGAGATGGTTTTCCTTAAATTCCAAATGCTTGATCCTAGCTGCCTCTGCAATATCTTCAGTGTACGGTGCAATCTTCACCATGGTTAGCAACACCCGGCTGTACCTGTAGCTAAGGATTTGTTCGCAGCAAGCAACCAATTTGAAACATGGGTGCTCTGGGAAATTGGGATCTGCGGATTCATTGTCTCTTAGAACAGGGTAGAAGTAGACAAGTCGCCCTCCTGGTACAAGCATCCTAGCAGCAAGGTCAAGCAAATCATGCACACACTCCACTAAGCTATAAGGGGCAGTAGACGGTATGTGGCCAGTCCTCTTGTCATCAGGAACAGTATAGGGAGCAACAACACCTTTCAAAAGCTTACGACCACCAGATTTACGTCCTCCAGCACGAACACCGTAAGGAGGATCACATATTATGGCATCAAACATCTGCAAGAAGCACTAAGTTAAGAATTAAAAAGAAACAAGGAAATTTATGGCAGCAGTTGAACAACACAGGTCATGGAATGTTAGATTCGACCCTTACAAAGTTAGTAACCAAGTAACAAATCCAAAGTACTTTAATCCATGTTAACGAGTGTTGACTCTGATACCATTTATAAAGATTCTATTCAATCTTTGGCCTTGTTGACACAATTAAACATGCTGGCCTAAAATACTGATGCCATCTTTAACAGAATACTCCTCTCTTTCATTCAGATAT
This sequence comes from Fraxinus ornus, assembly GCA_903798235.1. Taxonomy (NCBI): domain Eukaryota; kingdom Viridiplantae; phylum Streptophyta; class Magnoliopsida; order Lamiales; family Oleaceae; genus Fraxinus; species Fraxinus ornus. Next base: position 12,802 of record CAIGRF010174718.1, read on the forward strand.
ATCAGTAGGCTCATAACCCACCCACAACACCCCCCCACCCCCCAAAAAAAATAAAAACAAATAAATAAAAATAAAAAGTTAGTAATTACCAAAACCAGTAGAATGTTCTTTGGAAAAACACGAGCACTAAAATCAGAAAATTAAGGAGACTCGTTAAAAAATACCGTACTGCAGGAACATGAAAGGAGTAAACAAAATGCATAACCAACTTAAGTTGTCAAATTACCTCTTTTAATCCAGAACGCCAAGGCGGAAGGTTATTATCAGCCCTTAACAACGATAATGGCATTGGCAATCCATACTGCAAAGCAACAGAAACACTTCTCAGGTTTACAGCAAACACAAATGCAAAACTCAGCATACTAGGTCATATAGGATTTGATAAGATTTCTTTGGGACATAAAGGACGATGACATTTCCATGCTCGATGAGATATCTTCATTTCCCCTCAAAACTCACTTAACAATAGTACTATGAGATTGTTATAAGTTTGACACAGAAAGATGAGGAAAAAATTTGCATGACAAGATGGTGATATAACATTAAGAGAAATAGTTCCAAGAACACGTAATTAAAAAAGATGGATAAACAGAAGTCTACAAATCACCTGCTTGAAATTGCTCCAGACATTACAATCTGGACCACGGCCATCACGCACTACCCGAATGTCAATGTCCCCACCCTGAAATATTCACATTAGTGAAACTGGAACAAAATCAGCTCTGACTAATTTGATTAAACAAACACTTGAGAAATAAAAGTGACATAATTTTTTGACTTGATTATTGCTTATCCACTTGCGCATTTGCCATGATTCCTTCAATAATCAATAATCAAACTTTCTTATTAGCAAGCAGGTCCAGAAAATGCACACATAATAACACTTCAAAAATATGATTTACCAGATGCACCAAAAACTCTTATGAGATAATTTCAATAACTTGACAATAATCAGTTGAAATAATTATCATCCAATGATCTTAAGCAGTGCAAAGGGATGAAAAATAATGCTAAATTTTGCAGAACATCACAAACCATTGTCATCGCTCCAAAATGAGCTGCTGCAATCAGAATGCTTCCAGTGCCAACA
>CAIGRF010174725.1:0-17115 GCA_903798235.1 Fraxinus ornus
TCCAAATTCCAAAACATTTGATTGTTTGGGGAAAACCACAAAGAAAAAGAAGAATTGTAAGCAAAATTTATTGAGAATTCACAAAATACCCAGAATCACATGTCCCAAAATTACAAATACAATGTAAAGCATAATAACCTATAATGTTATATATACATGATACCCAAATTAGTACAGTGTGCGGAGAAATTGAGAGCTTTTGCGTCGTTTTTTCGTCTTTTTTTCTTGTTCTTCCATCTTCTCAATTCTCTGGAGTCTGGAATTTTTGAAGTTTGAAGGGATAGTGGGCTACTGAGTCTGGGCTGTGGATTTTATTCAAAAAAAAAAAGGAAAAAATTGGACCCCCTTAAAATCTGGGCCTGAGGCGGAGGCGCGCTAGGCGTTCCTAATAACTAGGCTCGCCTAGGAAAGTCTAGGTGAGCATTAAGCGGTCAACATTGTCGTTGACCGCTTAATTCTAGCTTAGACTCAAGGCGAAGCGTTTTCATCACGTTTCCCGCCTAGACCCATAGTTTAGAACACTGATTACATTGATGTCCTATTTTCCCATAAATTCGTAATTGTCGCCCCTTTAAATAGAGTAATATGAAGCGAGATTTATAATATTGTCCATTGCAATTAGGTTAAATCATTTGTGGGTAGCCTTATCAACCTCTCCAGCGGCTTCATCCTGTAGCGATTTGCAGTGCACTGTAGTGGTGGCGGTGGTGCATTTGTGTTATGTTGTTGGGCTGTGTTGGTCGTGATAACACTGTTACGCTGTGTTGGTGGTGGTTGTGGTGATGGTCACCAAGTGGCTGCCAAACCATCACCGAGCAACGCCGCTCTCTGACGAAGTTGAGCACGTCATCGCTTTGCTGGAGAGAGCGATACGCGCGGCTGTGAACGCCCTTCACTCCGAAGCGCCTTTCACGTTGTCATCCGGCTCGAGGCGATCTACTCTGTACAGGCATATACTGAGACCTGTTGTTTTCGAGTCCATTCTTCTCCGCTGTAGGCGCTAGTCGATCTAGCCGACAGAAGGCGGGACAATATATGATGGTTTTTCGGGGTGGTTTTGTGTCGATCTGGCCGGTCGAAGTTTTTAGCGGTTTGCAAATAGTGATAATGCAGGTGTTGGTATAGTTATTATGATCTTTGTGTAGTGGTTATATGATGTACAACAATCTCAAGTTGGCTGCTGATGGTGGCTATGTTGTGGAGATGAGGTGGTGTTGATGGCTCTGGCGACATTGGGTTGGACGGTTGCAACGGTATGGTGGTGGTCACAAATGTTGGTGGATCTGGCGACGTTGGTTTGGGTGGTTACAACAGTGTGGTGGTGGTAACAAGTCACAAGTGATTTGGTTGATTGTGACCAATAAATTAGTTGGCGTGTGACCAATAAACAATATGTGACCAATGAAATAGATAAATTGTGATCAATATATACTGTGTAACCTGAAAATTTATTAATTTGTGACCAATAATTTGATAAATTGTGATCAATTAATTTGATGTTTTGTGTGACCATAAAATAAGTCGTGACATATAAATTTTTGATTTTGTTACTCATATAAATAATAGTAAAATAAATACTTCGCGTGGCAAACAGACGAGATCCCATGCGGCGTAGCAATGTGAGCGACCCAGTTCCAAGCACAACGAGGTGAACTCAACTTAAAAATAGATTGATCGATCTCCTTTCAGAAAAGGCCCCCAATGTGAGCCCATCCCTAGCGAGGCGACCAGCTTACCAACATCAAATCCTTTGGAATGATTGACAAGACAACACACTGTCAACGCCGCCTCTGCACACATACACAATCAAATCCCTAGTCTAGGGATAAAGATATGGGGGTCCCAGCATTAAATGGCCTGATTGATTGATTGATATTAATAGGAACCGGTAGATCTAGTAAAACCACGTGCCCTATCATCCGACGGATCTCGTTCATCTTACATTGAGTATAAAAACCCACACTTAGTATCAAAGGGGGCTAATGCAAATTTAGACATACAAAATAAATCTTGATTCTCTCCACTCTGCTCAATCAGACAACCCCCCTTTTATGGACCAGCTAAATTACAATACAACTTGAAAAACATCATGGATTATCATCCACATTGATTCATCTGTTAAAAGGAGTAACTTGAACTATAAACATATAGTGATTCGGCTAGCCTGAATTTTAGTTTCTATTTATTTGTTGGCCACGTCATTGAACTATTTTTTGGGGTCAACAGATTGGCGCCGTATGTGGGAATCTTTGATACCATAACCACGTATATCGTAGTGGTAAAGGCTATTTGGGAAGAACCTTGAAGAAAGGTTTTGGTTTTTGAGGAAAGAACCGTTACAAGGAAACAACTCAGAAAATACGATGAGTTCAAGTTACCAAAGAACGAATGGTGGAGATGGGCAGTAAGAGGCCTCTGAAGAAGAGGTTCTCCGCATGAATGTGAATATGCGTCGTCTCTACCATCGCCATGGGAGAGATGGTACAACTGCACGCCGGCACGAGAAGTTTGAGAAATGGCCACCAATATGAGAAATATGGCCCAACAAAACGTTGTCATGCAGCAACTGCTAATGCAAATGCAAACAACAATCTAGGTCCTAGGCGCCTCAGCACAGAACCTTTTACCATGAAGGTGAAAAAAAAATGATACAGCAGGGTAACTCCAATATATAGGACGAACGACCCAATGGAAAGAGAAGTAGAAGTTGACACTTCTACCAACTATGTCACGAGCCACCCTGACGACAATGTACCCATGGAAGAGAACTTTGTCCTCAGGAATGCGAACCTCAAAGATCTTCCAGTGTCTTTGATAGGATTGGACCCACGAGGCCTAGATTAAGGTCTCAACAGCCTCCCCCAGCTCAAAGAGGACAAGAGCAGCATCAGGGGTATGAACATCAAGGAGTGCCACCACCACCTAGAAAGAGGCGAGAGAGAAGGGACGCAGAAAATACAAGGAATCAAGTGGGAACGTCACATCCCCGCTATCAAGCAAAAGAGGACAACTCTGACGGTCCTTGAAGGTCGGTCGAATTGGATGACGATGATGAAAGTTTGTCATTTTCTCAAGAGTTAAGAAATGCTCCAGTTCCCATCCATTTCGTGCCGTAAAAAAATACCCAAGTACGAAGGAAGAGGCGACCCGTCAAAATACCTCAACAACTATAAGAAGCAAATGTCTCTGCAAGGAGCCTCACCAACACTGAAATGTCGAGCTTTCTACCTCACGCTAATGGGAGCTGCTGAAATTTGGTACAGTCGCATCCCTGCTGGCAGTATCAGAAGTTGGCCAGACCTAAAAAAAGCCTTCTTGAACCAATATTTGTCAAGTGAGGAGGGAGAAACCCCTATCCAAAGGCTGCAAGATATGAGGCGGCAAGTGGGGAAAACTTTAAAAAGTTATATGGCTCGCTTTACTAACGAAATGACTTACTGTGAACAAATCACTGATAGGGAGGCTCTTTCTACCTTAAAGAGAGGACTTAACATGAATACCTTGTTTTGGAGAGACGTGAATAATAAAAATCCAACCACGTATGATGCCTTGGTGGAAATTATGAGAAGTGAAATTCTCAACGAAGAGTTGATTGATCACCGCAACCGAACTTCAATGGGGCTACCATTGCCCCAAAGGCAACGAAGAGGTCCTATATCACATCTAGTGGATAGAAATATCCATCGTAGGCAAGCAAATGCTTCCCCATTTAGGCAGGGGCCTCGATACAAAGAAGAAAGGAGAAATCGCCGAAATGAATCACCTCAAAGGGAACAAGAGTAAGACAGGATTAGGACAAGAGGTCAAAGGCCTAGAAGAGAGCCCCCAACCAATATTGATAGTGCACCCATCAGGGAAATTGACACCATAATTGGCGGCCCCCATATAGGAAGAAGTTCCAAAAATACTCTAAGGAACTATACAAGGGAAGCAAAGGATCCTCCCATGACGCATTACCTAATCAACAACACCAGTAGGAGCGTTGAAAGTATCCTACCAATCACCTTTTCCCTGGAGGATGGCATGGGAGTTCACTACCCACACTGCGATGCATTGGTGGTGTGAGCTGTTGTGGCCAGGAATGGCCTGAAACGCATGCTAGTTGATAATGGAAGTTCTGTTAACATCCTCTTTGGAACCACTTTTGACAAAATGACGGTGGACCACGAGCTCACCCCCATGACCGTCCCTTTGTACGGTTTTACCGACGATAACATTGTTCCCAGGGGAAGGATTACATTAGCAGTGGAAATGGGGAAATTCTCGTTTAGAGCTCAATATTTCATGAAATTCTTGATTATGGATCACCGATCCTCTTATCATGGAGTTTTGGGCGACCCGCTTTGAAAAAACTAGAGGCTGTAACGTCAATACACTATCTTTGTATGAAATTTTCTACTAAGGAAGGAGTCACCACGATGCGAGGTGACCAGATGGGTTCAAGGGAGTGCTACCACAGCTCTTTAAGAAAATCTGAACCCCGAAGCATGAACATGGTTCTTATAGACATTGAGATGACTGATGCGCCTGAAGAAGGCCTAATCCCTGAACAAGGGGAAGACGTCAACATGATAGATGCCCCAGAAGAAGGGGTCATTAAGGTGGACTTAGATCCCCGAGTTACAGAATCCAACTCACAGGCGACCCTAGTGAAAGAGTTGGAACTTTTCTCCATAAACCCGAATGACCCAACAAGGTCATTTCAAGTAGGGAAAGGGCTCGAACCAAAAGCAAAAGTCAAGCTTAAAATTTTCCTACTCGATAACTTGAATGTATTCGCTTGGAAGCATGAGGTCATGGTGGGCATTGATTCTAGAATCAACTGTCACTGGCTCAACGCAGATCCAAAGTTCACTCCTCACAGACAAAAGAGGAGAGCCCTAAATTCGGAGCGGTATGCTGCGTTGAAAGAGGAAGTGCAAAAGCTCATATCCAATCAGTTTATCAGGGAAGCAACATACCCAAAGTGGATATCGAATTTAATGCTAGTAAATAAGGCTAATGGCAAATAGAGGGTCTGTATAGACTTCTTTAACCTCAACCAGGCGTGTCTAAAAGAAAGCTTTCCGCTTCCAAGGATCGACCAGTTGGTCGACTCCACTGTAGGTCACGAACTGTTAAACTTCATAGATGTTTATTCGGGATATAACCAGATCCCCATGCATCCGATAGACGAGGAACATACCTCTTTCATCACAGATCGAGGATTGTATCGCTACAAGGCCATTCCCTTTGGTTTGAAGAATGTTGGAGCGACTTATAAACGACTAGTCAACAAGATGTTTTTTGACCTTTTAGGCAGGACGATGGAAGTATACGTCGATGATATGTTGGCAAAAAGCCTCCGATCAGCATACCATGTGGAACACTTGCGAGCCACCTTTGATATTCTAAGGAAATATCGCATGAAGCTGAACCTGTTGAAATGTGCATTGGCGTTGCTTCCGGAAAATTCCTGGGCTACATGGTCAACCAGAGAGGCATTGAGGCAAACTCCGAGAAAATTAAGGCCTTACTAAACATGAAGTCCCCAAGCGAGCCAAAGGAAGTGCAATGTTTGACGGGGCGCCTTGTGGCGCTGAATCGGTTCATCTCTAAGGTAACTGATAGGTGCCTTCCTTTCTTCAAGGCCTTAAAAGGAGGAAAAAGGTTCCAATGGAGTAAAGAACGCGAAGAGGTGTTTCAAGGGCCCAAAAAGCACCTAGGATAAGCCACATTTCTCTCAAAACCTAAAGAGAGAGAAACTCTACTATTATACTTGGCAGTGAGTGGCGATGTAGTGAGCTCAGTACTTGTACGAGAGGAGGACAAAACCCAACTGCATGTTTACTATGTTAGCAAAGCCCTCCTATCGACGGAAGCACGTTACACTGATATGGAAAAAATCGTCCTATCTCTCATGATCGCCTCAAGAAAGCTGATGGCCTACTTTCAAGCCTATAGCATACGAGTTTTGACGAGCCTCTCCCTTAGACAAATGCTCTAAAAGCCAAACGCATCTGAAAGACTCTTAAAATGATTGTAGAGTTGAGTGAGTTTGACATCACATATCAGCCCAGAACCACAATAAAGGGACATGCAGTAGCGAATTTTGTTGTTGAGTTCACAGAGGCAACATACTTCAATGTTGCAATGGTTCCAGCAGACCCACCAGCCTGGACGTTATTTGTAGATGGGTCTGCCGGAGAGATTGGCTCGGGAGCAGGAGTGCTTCTAGAGAGCTCTGAAGTATGGTTCGATTTTAAGACCTCCAACAATGCCACTGAATATGAGGCGCTCTTAGCAAGCCTCAAGTTAGCCAGAGAAATGCAAGTGAAAAATCTGGCAGTCCGAAGCGACTCCCAACTTGTTGTAAGCCAAGTCAATGGCAGTTTCGCGGCCAAGGACAAAGGTTTGGCAATATATTTGAAGAAAGTTATGGAGCTGATTGCTTGCTTTGATAAATTCGAACTAACACAGGTCCCAAAGACGGAAAATCTGCATACTGCCCTATCAAAATTGGTAACCAGCAAAGATTCAGAATTACTCAAATTTGTGCCTGTTGAATACCTCCCCAGACCTTCTACGTCCAAAACGGAGGAAGTGATGTGGGTCGGGGAAACTCCCCATTGGATGCAACCTATCATAGCATATCTCAAGGATCATGCTTTGCCGGAGAACAAAGAGGAGGCTCGTAAACTCAAGCGAAGGCAGCCCACTATGTACTCAAAGATGAGGTCCTGTATAAAATAGGGTTCTTATCACCTCTCCTACGATGCACTGGAGGGGAGGAGGTAAATTACATTCTAAGGGAAATCCACGAAGGGATATGCCGCAATCACACGGGAGGCCTAGCATTGGCCCACAAAGTTCTAAAGCATGGGTACTACTAGCCCACCTTAAAGAAAGATGTTGTACATTTTGTTAAGAAATGCGAAAAATGCCAGCGTTTCTCCTCCATTCAGAGGAAACCATCCCAAGAATTAACAGTGGTATGTAGCCTATGGCCCTTTGCAAAATGGAAGGTCGATCTGATAGGACACATGCCAAAAGGAAAAGGGGGAGAAAATTATGCGATGTCGCCATTGACTACTTCACCAAATGGGTCGAGGCTGAACCTTTAGCACAATCACTAAGGTACATACCTCAAAATTCTTATGGAAAAATATCATATACTGGTTCGGAATTCCCCACTCAATAGTCACAGATAATTGGCGGTAGTTTGACAACAAGAAGCTCCGAGACCTCTGTGACGAGCTGGACATCAAAAAATATTTCTCATCTCCTCACCATCCCCAAGCAAATGGTCAAGTTGAAGCAGTCAACAAGACCATAAAGAACCTCCTAAAGAAAAAGCTAGATGAATTGAAAGGAGCATGGGTGGACGAGCTCTCCTATGTTTTATGGGCAATACGCACTACTAGCTGAACGAAAACTAGAGAGATCCCTTTTTTCATAGCTTATGGAGCAGAAGCAATGAGCGCAATCGAAGTAGGCTTGCTAGAGCCTCGACGTTTGCAGTTTAACGAGATCTATAACTAGGAAATAAGGTGATGTGAGCTCGACTTCCTTGAAGAAAGGAGAGAGGCCTCGCAGATCAAATTGGACATCTACCAAAGGAAATTTACACGGTATTACAACGCCAAAGTCAAGTGTAGGTCATTCAGGAGAGGCGATTTGGTGCTTAGGAGGGTGTTTTTATCTTTAAAGGAGCCTAGAATAGGCACGTTGGGTCCGAATTGGGAAGGACCCTATCGCATCGCAGGTGAAGTCAGGCTAGGGACCTTCATGATTAAAAATCTAGATAGGAAGGTGCAGCCCCACCCATGGAATGTGGAACACCTTTGAATATATTATCAGTGAGACCATGTTCTGTACGTTTTCTGTTCATGATCAATGAATGATCTCTTCTATTATCAGTTATTGTTAAGTATGACAAGTGCATATCCATCTCCATCAACGGTTAAAATATGACGAGCCCATATCTCCATAAAATTAATTAATTATGACGAGCTCATAAGTTATTGTTAAGTATGACAACCTCATACATCTCCATCAACGGTTAAAATATGGGGAGCCCATATCTCCATCAAATTAATTAATTTCGACAAGCCCATAAGATGCATTAACTATGGTAAGTCCATACACAAATTTACCAATCGAATCATTTTAATTATCATTACTCGCGAACTCAATTAGTTCAAAGGTAAGTATGGCAAGACTATTAAAAGGGTTCATCACTATAGCAAGCCCGTAAATTGTATGTGACAAGATCACACGTTCTGATCGTTTAAAATCAAATCTAATTTGGCTCGTGGTGACAAGCTCGCAATAAAACGTTATACGGCTAGATTAATCATGGCTAGACCATAAAATCGCCAACGTTTGTTTAAATTAAGCAAGCCCATACCACACATTTATTACCTCTTGACCATGGCAAGTATGACAAAGCTCATAAGCCTCATCAAATATGGCGAGCCCATATAATTAAATCAATTGTTGGGATATGGCGAGCCCATAACACTGAATCAATTGTAGAAGTACGGTGAGATTATATCGTTAGATTAATTATCAAGTCAGGACGAGCTCATATCATACGAATTCATTGAGAGGTTAAGTTATGGGATCCGTTAGATTGAACAACTCCGTAAAACAACAAGGGTAACAGATAAATGACAAATTCACTTGTATTGCTTCAAAATCCAATCGAAATCCAATTACAAAAGAGGAGGGAAACCACTACAGCTGTATTATGATAAGACCTATCCTAAGAAACGGCCTTGTCCCGCTGGTTCTCCCTTCCAAAAGCGTCGACTTCCTCCACCGAATCCTCAACTTCGTGAGCAGGAGTAGAAAGCTCAACATGACTGAACTCTCTCTACACAATGGACAAGTCCAATTGGGGGTGGAGCTCAGAAAGTCTGGCAAACATCTCAGCATAAGCCACTCCTCGCCAATTTATGCCGAGCCCATCATACTCAGTGGTCTCATGAAAGTGGGCGACATAGTTATTTACGATGCATCTTCAACCTTCTTTAGATGGTCGTCAAAGCTGGAGACTTCTGCAGTAAGCTCATCAACGCGAGCCTTCAGCTCTCCCTTTTTATTATTGGCAACCTCCAAGGCTGACTAAGCGATCTTTTGGAGGTTGTAAGAGTTTTCGATCCGCTTCGTCAAGGCATTTACCTCGGCCTTGCAGAGGTGGGTTTCTTGTTTCAGCTCCTTATTCTCTTTAGAGAGAGTTTCCACCCTCGACTCAGCCTCGGCATGCTTCAATTTGGAGGCCTCAGCAGCTTTGCTCGCGAAAGAAGCTTCGACCTTGATTAAGTTAAACTCGGCATTTTGGGCACGATTGAGGTAGTCTTGAATGAGTCCTTGCATACGCCTCGCCTCCATTTGGGCGTTTATAAAGAAATTCTGGGAACGAGCCTGTATGTTGAGCCCAACCTCCATCAGATCAACTGCGTCACAAGTCTCTGCATAATTAGAAAACTTGTCGGTCTAATATTTATAGTTTAGCCTTATGGCTCCCTAGACCTCTGCGAGGAGCATCTCCATCACAGTAGATGAGATCTCATCCGACCTCCCGTCGAGGAAGTTCTGGGCTTTCCCATATGAAGGATCGCCACTCAATACCTTCTCCATCTTCCTTTTAACAAGGCCCTCCTCCTCTTCAAGAGCCTCCTCCACATCAATGATTTTCAATGAAGAAATAGGCTCGACAAGAATAGGTCGCTTCAATGACTCACCAAGAGTTGTCTGGCATTTGAGCAGAGGAGGTCCAACATTCTTTGAGAGGACGAGCTTCCTCTTCGGGTCTTCGAGGGCCTCTCCGACAAAGCTTCACCCTCATTTACCTTTTTTTCCTTCTGCTTTTCCTTATCCCTACCTTCATTGGAAGAGGCAGCTGGTTCGCCTTGGATAAATAGGCCAGCTCGTCCCGTTGATTCTTACAAGTGGAGGAGCTGCCGTTCAGTGGTTTCTTTTCTGGGCCTCGTCCAGGCTCCTCAGTTGGAGCAGATTAGGCTTTACATATTCATTTTTATCGTGTTACCCTGCGAAATAGAAAGTGAAGACTAAGAAAGCAGCGTGAAACCAATTGAAATAAAAGGCCGAATGTAAAAACTCACTCTTCGTCGCCATCAATAAATGTGTGACAATTAGGTTCCTCTTAGCAATAGCGTTTTTGAAGAACCTCTTCTCTGCAGGGAGCTCGTAAATAGCTCGGATGATGGCCCACTCCGACGACTCAAGCTCAAACTGATGAACGGTAGCTGTACAAAATCCATGTTAAATCAGTAAAGGAAAACAACACAGAATAAAGCTTGCAATATAAAAGAAGGCTCGACTCACTATAATCGTGGTATTGGGTCGGCGTGGTGATCTCTGGGACCACATCTCCTTCCACTGTTTTACCAGCGACCCCTAACCTAAAACCAAGACGATTTCCAGATTTTTATGGAGGTCGGGATCCCCAAAATGAAAAGACAATGTGGGCCCCATGGATTCATGCAGTACCATTCCTTACAATCGCTCTCCCAACTAGAAGTTCGGGGTTGGAAAAGGGTTTGAAAAACATGTGGGGGCATATCCTCGCCAATAGTGACCTTCTTCCAAATGAGGAAAGTCACTGCGAGTTGGCTCCATGCGTTCGGCACTAACTGGGTGGGGGCTAGGTTATACTACCCAAGGATGAATCCAAAGAAATGGTATAATGGCAGCCTCATCCCCCACTCAAGATCGCCTCGCTCACCGCCACACAACCCTCTCTAGGAAAGTAGGCTCTTTCCTCCTGGGTCGGTACCAACAATTTGATATTATTCGGGATCCTAAACCTCTCCCTGAGACCCTCAAGCTTGGCCATAGGGAGGCACTCCATCTCACAATATAATCTATAGGACCCTCCGGCATCATCCATGCACTGTGGGGGCCCCCATTGCTTCCATGATCCTTTTAGTAGGAATGACAGGGAGAATACCCGCCTCAGCACATATTACGGTCATATCTATCCCAGAAGACCCCACATTCCCAGTTTTCCTCGACATAGAAGCCATTAAGTCAGAAAAATGAAAGAAACGCCTCGGTAAAAGGTGGATACTTACGCAAACACTAAAAATTCAAAATCCCAAAGAGCTCCGGAGTCGGAAAAAGCTGTCACCGCCGGCGAATGCTAGAAAATATTGGGGTCAGAAGAGTAAACGTCAACACTTGATATCCAAAAACTTTCAGAAAGTGGAAAAAGATGAAAAAATGGATTTTCAGCCTTTTATATAAGCATGGCAAACAAACCCCCAACGTTGTATGCCAATCCACTGTAACCCCATCAATCACGTTAAAACCAACAGGCACCTATTAAAAATTCTAATCAACGACTTTGATGAAATCGTACTTGGCATGCGCCCGAGACCGCGTACGCCTCGCTGAAAAGTGTCACATTATCATCACTGGGCATGAAATACGCACATCGCTCGAGCTCTGGAAACTACCACAAAATCCAGTTGTTGTTCATTGGGAACCAACACTTGCCAAGTCACCAATACGGGTAGACAAGAAAGCCCTAATGGCAAGTAAGGGCTTGGTTTATCTACACGAAAAGGTCTCGCCCCTGTTCGGTTCATCCACACAAAAAAGCCTTGCCTCTGCACGGTTCATCCGCACAGAAATGCTTCGCCTCTGCATGGTTCATCCACACACACAAAGGTTTCAACTCCATACCTCCACGGATCTAAAAGGAACCACCTTTATTGATGCAATTTAGATTGTTTCACAATCATTGTGAAATTGGGAGCAAGGAAGCCCCACATCGACCCTATCTAGCGAAGGAAGACGTCGTTCCCATTGTTTTTCGACCTTCAGAAGTCCACGCATAATATCAATAATCATACCTGGACTTTGGGGACTGATGTTACTCATATAAATAAGCGTAAAATAAATACTCCACGTGGCAAACGGAAGAGCACCCATGTGGCATAGCAATGCAAGCGACCAGGTTCCACGCACAACGAGGCGAACTCAACCTGAAAACAGGTTAATCGATCCCTTTCGGAAGAGACCCCCAATGCGAGCCCATCCATAGTGAGGCAACTAGCTTACCAATAGTAGATCCTTTGGAATTATTGACAAGACAACACTCTGCCAACGCCGCCTCTACACACATACGCAATCAAATCCTTAGTCTAGGGATAAAGATATGGGGGTCCCAGTATTAAATGGCCTAATTGATTGATTGATATTAATAGGAACCGGTAGATCTAGTAAAACCACGTGCCTTATCATCCGACGGATCTCGTTCATCTTACATTGGGTATAAAAACCCACACTTAGTATCAAAGAGGGATAATGCAAATTTAGAAATCCAAAATACATATTGATTCTCTCCACTCTACTCAACCGGCCGACCCCCTTTTATGGACCAGCTAAATTACAATACAACTTGAAATACATCTTGGATTATCATCCCCATTGATCCATCTGTTAAAAGGAGTAACTTGAGCTATAGACATATAGTGATTCGGCTAGCGTGAATTTTAGTTTCTATTTATTTGTTGGCCACGTCATTGAACCATTTTTTGGGGTCAACAGATTTGTGACCAATGAACAAATTGTGACCTATAAAATTTTTGAATTATGACAGTAAAATAATTTGTGATATATAAAAATTGTGATTTGTGACCAATTATGCGGAATTTGTGAACATGTTGTATGAAATTGTGACCTTAATATATTTAGTAAATAAAATATATGTTTAATTAATTAAATTATAAATAAAATTTAAAAAAACCTGAGATTCAAAATTTTAAACTTATTTTCTTAAATTTGAAATTGGTGAAACTTAATCTCTTAGTTATGAAATCTTCCCATTATTCAATTTTATTGTGTCAAAAAGACAAAAGAAAATGGTACTTTTTTTTTTGGGCAATTTACACAAAAATGAAAGAATAACGGATGAAATTGAAAAGTAATATTTTTATTAAGCCTATGTTTGATAAAGATTAAATCTAAATTAAAGTCAACAATTAATTTTAATCACATATTCAATGGGATCCACAATTTTACCACATATTTCATCATTTATCATAATCTACTAAAAAAATTATTTTAATCTCCACCAAACAAAGGTTAAACATTACAAAATTACAATATATTGACGTTTAGAGGAAATAACTGTAAAATTTTAAAACTTACACCTCATGCTATTTGTATTGTCATATATGGTTTGATAATATCGTATAATTACATCATTATCAATACTGTCAAATATATCATTTTCAATATACACTACCAAACTATCACTCAATCATTGATCTCCAATCCGATTACACAGTCTATCCTAACAATCTTCATTATAGAAAATACTCTCTCTACCATAGCAGTAATAACTGAAAGAATTAATGATAGTGTTACAATCCTGTAAACTAATGGATACATCTCATTTTTTTTTATCATAACCAACTTTTTTGCAAGATTATTAAGGCCTCGAGCCCCTTCAAACTATTTGTGAGTACGCATATCAATAATATGTATGTTTAAATTTGCTATCAAATGTAAAGATCTCTACTTATTTAAAATCTTTAGAATAATACTAACATAGTTGAATTAACTTATCCTTGTCGAAAGAAGAAAATGAATTATCTAGATACAAACATGCAGGAGTAAATCACTATTTACCTAGGAGAATCGATCATTAAACTCTTGAAGTTGCATATTGACGACTCCATAGAAGAAATCCACGTGAAAGTGATTCTGATTTTTCATTCCTTGAATGTTATGTTGTGAATGACTAGAGGTATAAATATATCATCAACGTTGGCAACATCAATTTTATATTTTTTGCAAAAACAAGAAATTGTTCTAAAAATGATTTCCATTCATTATACCTCGTTGCTTGGGGGGTTTTTTTTAAAACATATTTTCACTAAACTCATAGCATTGACAATATCTTATTTTCTTTTTTGCAATGCTTTCAAAAATTTATTTGACATACCTAAAACATTTTCATGGGATGCAAACTGAATGCAAAGTCATATATCAGTATTAATCCCCAATAAACTACGCGCTTCACCTATTTTTTTTTTTTTCACAATTAGTATCATTAGAATAGTTATCTCAACGACATCAACTGTAATTGAAAACATGAGAATCAAGTCAAGTAAAGAATTGAAGTGAGACCCCCAAAGAGTATCTTTGGGCTGTTTAAGAGTAGTTTCTTGATTAAGACTCTTTTCACTTGAGATTTCATCGAGACTCAGTGATTCAACAACTTCAAACCTCTTCTTCTCTCGAAAATGATTGTACCGCTTAGTCAACCCTCCAACAACATTCACCACTTTGATAACTAAAGTAAAGAATGTCTTCAATATCTACATGCTTGTTTGCCACAACTACACGATCTAGTTGTAAAGAATAAGTGATCAATAACAGCTTTAAGTAAGAGAGTCGTGATATTTAACACATGTTCAACACCAATAAAACTTCCATTACTTGTCCTTTCTTGTTTTCATAACGTAAAATAATTAACATTTGTTCATTCAATGAAACATCACAAGATTCATCAACAAGAATAGAAAATAATCCATTACTAAAGTCCTTCATAATAACATCGAGTGTTTCAAATTCAATGATGCTTACAATATCCTTTTGAATACAACATTTGTTAGATGTTAACTGGAGATTTTTGGGAGCATTCTTCAAAGAAACAACATTAATATCATCATTATGATCCCTTAACACTACAATAATTCCAGAAAATTCCCTTAATTTCTTGAATCTTCGAATTCATCATGTCCACGAAATGAAAGCCTTTGTCATAGAAACAATTGAACATAATCATTGACGCATTTTTTTTTTTGTTTTTTTTTTCTTTTTAAAGAAAGTAGTCTCAATATTATGTTTCTGATTCACAAAAGCCTCGTACTTATGTATTATCTTGAACACTCGTTTCACCAATATTTTTCTCTCCACTCAAAAACACAGATTTACATTTAAAATATTTTCTATGACTATCACAAATTCAAATTCAATAGATAAATAAATAAATATTTATATTTCAACGACAATTCTAATAATATATTCCAATTAAGAATTGTAATCGTAAATACACAATCAATTCCATAAATAATTCCAAACCCAGCAAGTTAGGGAAAACTATTGCTTACTTGAAAGTGAGAATGAAGTCCAGCCATGAAATTGTTAGTTTGATGTCCTTATAGCAAGTATATTATAATGACATTATGAATTAACGTTCAATTACTCGCATGTTAGAATTTGAGATAATAATCTAAGGTTCCATGATTATATGAAATATAACAAATTGTATACTCGACGGTTTGAGTATAATGAGACACAATTCGTTGTATATAATCAAAATATGTCGTTCACAATCGGTACATGAAGTTGAACGCTTTATGTTGATAAGATTGCATTGTTCTTATTAAGATTTGTCTAGATCTGGGAATAAGAACAATAATGTGTTTTTGAAGCACATTGAACGGGACCGCGTGGATGACTCATTTGTGATCGCTTGAAATGAGACACCACTCGATTATCGAGCAGGTCACCTAAATCTTGAGCAAGTAATGTACCTTTAATTACTAGTTCAAGTTCTTTGAGGTACCAATAAGTAAAGTTTTAATTAGAAGATCGATCTCGATACTTTGGGAATCTGGGCGAAGTGGTTAGAGATCATATACATGCAATAGTGGAATCCATTAATCATCATTATGAGACGATCGTCACTCTAAGATATTTTCTAAAGGGAATTGAATCTGAGCTCAGTAGTTCAACGATGAGATCGTTGGACTTGGTTTTGTGATGTGATCACAACGGATTCGCCTTAGGAAAATAGGACTTAGAGGGTAATACATATTGAAGGGCAAAACGATCATTTTGTCGACTTCAACATATTGACGGTCAAACGGAGGTTGACTTGTGGAATGGTAGTCGGAGGATATTGTTATCGAATCATAATTGGCTTCCATAACTTTCGATCGACTCAAGAGTGTATTCTCGAATTTTTTGTAAAGTAAGTCGGGATTAATAGATGTATCTTAATTGGTCAAGAGTTGATCCAATTAGAAGCATCTATTGGATCTTGAGTTTTGTAAGTCCGATTAGGTCCTTCTTTTGGCTCTAATAAAAGTGTGTGACTTAATTGGTCTACTACAATAAAATTTAAGGAAAATTGTGCAAATAAGAAACCATAATTGTGGGTTATAAATATGTCCTTTATGGCACATTTTATATTAATTGGGTATTTGCCAATTTTATTCTCTCAAAAGTAAGGAGAGACACCTAAAGAAAACAAGAGAGAAGGCCTAAGGGAGGAAGCATTTGACTAGACCATTAATACCTCCTTCAAGGTTACCATCCCAACTTTATGTGTGAGAATTTAAATAAAACTCCTATGATCTCGAAGTGTTTTCTAAGATCCAACATGCATTTGGGTTTAATCTTCATAGAAAAATTAATTTCCTATTGTGATGATTAGATACCCGTTTCCAACAGAAATTACTCTATTTTTCTATAGAAAACGCAATTTCTTGGTTCACAATGTGAATTTCCTGTTGTAGTTGGGTTGATCAAAATAATTCCACTGAAAGCACCAATGTACTTATGCGACCAAACAAGGCAGGTGCACAACTGATTCCCAGAATAAATGAAGTAGACCAATTTAATTTTGGAAAATCAAAAACGTAGAAAGTAGCCATGAAAGCGTCATAATCATAACAATAATCAGTTTGAAGTAGACCAATTTAAGTGACTATACGTCTTTTTTTTAAAAAAATAAAAATAAAATTCTTTAATTCTCATGTATTTTCAATTATAAATTTGCACAATAAAATATTTTGCACGTAAAATCAAAAAAAAAAATTCGGCTTTTTAATCACATATTTTATAAAAAAATCATTATTCAAAACTCCATTTTTTAAAAAATAATGGCCATCAAATAAAGGTTAAAATGAAGGCATTGACAAAATATTAACCTATAATTTAAAATTTACAACGTAAAACCAGTACAGGCATGAGGCATCATTATTTGCTTAATTTATAACATCCCATTTTGTACCCAAATTTCAATTATTAATTTTTAACTTTTCTTTTATCTACAAAAACAAATAGAAAAAGCACACAATTGCT
>CAIGRF010174738.1:0-19330 GCA_903798235.1 Fraxinus ornus
TACATAATGCACAAGTGGCGCCACTTGTGCATTATGTAAAATATTATGTAGAACATTGTGTACACATATATTTTTCCAACTTTAATTGGAAGAGTCTAAATTGACTGTATATTTTGACACCACCACCCTTTCTACATAGCAATTAAGGCCTGACAAAATCAAACCATCAATATTAATCACATATTTCTTAATTCTCACAGCTTTTCAACCATACATTTTAAAAACTTCTATCACAATCTACTAAAAATCTAATTTTAATCTCCCCAAACACCCTTTAAGTCCTTGTGACGGATTTTATCCAGAATCTTCTCACTACAAGCAAGGCACAAGCTAGAATTCTAAAAATCACAGAAATTAAATATGCAATTAATCAATCATTAATGAATTAATCTCATTAATAAACAAGCTCTACAGCCACAAATTCAAGAAAATAATGCAGAAAACAAGAGAGAGCACTTTAATTATCAAACACCATAGGAGAACTAAAGACGTAAAGTCACACATTAATCATTCAATTTTTAAAACTCTTTTTTTTTTTGAATTAATGATGGCAAATCCTAAAATATGTTCAAAAATAAACCAAATCTAAATCCAATAAACCCAGTCAAGATCCTGTCTGAAATTCATAAATCTGACCGAACAGAAAAAAACCGATCGAAATAAGATAACGTATCGACCTAGTAGCCATGGATGAGTTCAGAGCACTTGTTCTTGATCCAACGGAATCCATTTCTGATTGAAGCTTTGACTCTACCTTCAACAGTGTACACTTTGTACTTTGCAATTCTCTTCCGTCTCTTCATTTCAGGATCATTGAATCCCCATGGCTTCGCCGCCACCTGTCTAGGCCGAGTGACAGCCGGAACCGGTGGCAAATCAGGTGAACGAGGCTGAATCGATGTCGCGTACATCTGATTTCCAAAACTAGACCCTTTTCCACTCACCGTCTTTGGCCTCCAGTCACCACCGCCACCATAACTCGGCCGCCCCATGTCTTCCATTGTTATCACCAAACCGCTCAATAGATAGAGAGATTTGACGTGTCAAAATGTACTTTTCAAGGGCAGTTTAGAAAGACTTTTATAATTGAACTGTGCTTTTCATCGGAAACTGCACGAGAAGGGTCTCGATGGGGTTGTGAAAATATTCCTTTTAATGAGAGCTGTGAGACATAAAAATAATGGAGGGAGGTGGTCAGAAGGGCGGCTGCAGGGCCAGAAGTTGAGCTGTAACGCTGTGTTGGTGGGTTTGTGTACTCGATGCTCCCTTCTTTTTACTTTTTATATAAATCTAAATTTTTTGAATTTAAAAGTTTTTAATAATTAATGTCGTGCCAACCTCGACCTTCTCGATCGATCTGCCACTCACAAGTTTTAATAATTTAAAAGTTTTTTTTAAAGTCGCACAAAAGTTGAGTATTCATAGGAAAATGAAGACCTTGTTCGATAATGTGAATCACACCGAGCGTTGAGAGGCCAAAATTTAAGCACAATGATTAGTCAAATTAATAGAAAAATGGGACAAAATGAAGGAGGAGTTGTGCTGATTAGTGAGAGGTTAGGGATAAATATGTTACTTTGTTCAGATGTTGAGTATGAAATTCACGAGTAATTTTTATTTTAAAAAATATAGGTTGCATAGAGCATGTATCTCTACAATAGAGTTGATCGTGATCTCGAATGGGGGCATGCTATACCAAGGGTGGTGCTTTCTTGAGTGAGGCACTTCAAATTTGAATAGCTCGATATTTTGACACCTCTAACGGCAATTTTTAAAAATCTTATGAAAGGTTTAAATAGAGTTTTGTTATTTGTGCTCAGAGCATGTTTAAAAAGTGCGAGTAAATGATTTAAACATAAATAGATAAAAATTAATGTTGAATGAGTGAATAGTACTTAATTACATGTAGATAAAATGTGACTTGAACGTTTATAAAAACCTTGTAAACGTGAGCCAAGTATAAGCCAAGATCATGCATTATTATTATTTATTTTTTTGATAATCGTAGATGTTCGGGTCAGCTTGCGCGCACCTTGACTAATTTCACGGGGCCCTGAAGTTTAAGGTCGGGTACTCACATTAGTGACCCTGAGGCGACTCGAACTGATGACCATTGGGGAGCAAAATCAAAACCTGACCAATTGAGCTACCCCTCGGGATTAGCCAAGATCATGCATTATGTCTAACATTACTTGCTTAGCACACTTCTATTTTTTTGTATATTTCCAAACTTAACTTTTGTTATTTTAAAAAAAAAAAAGGACAATTTTAGGGTGTATTTGATGGATATTATTGAGAAAATAATGTATTTTAAATAGTGATATGATTGGAAATATGTTGTTAAAAGGTAAGGAAAAGTTATTGATGTGATGAAAAATATTATTTTATTGATGTACGGTTGAAAATGTGTTTTGAAAAAATATGTGTCAAATAAGGAATTAATGTTTTTGTTCAGTCATTGAGAAGGTTACATCATCGCGTGTAAATACAAGAACTTAACATTTTATTGTTTTTGTGTAAGAAACTTAACATTGGAATCCCCGAAATGCAAATACAACAATTTCATTTAAAAGATAAAATCTTGACAATAGGCCATAGTCAAGGATTACACCGGGCGAATTTACCGACTTGCCTAAAACAAAACAAAAACTAACAATGAACTAAGTATTATATATTCTTAATAAATTTAAAATCTAACTTCTCAGTTGCATAGTTGTCAGTTTGTCTTTGATGATATAGAATTACTATAACAAGATATGTTGAGTCAAAACTTAAAATTCTTGAGCCAACTCCAAGAAAAACACGTCCTTCTACTTGTTGTGACAAATTTAAACTACTTATTGATTTATCCATTAGTCTATTTCAATAATTTGACAAGAGGTCACAGAAGCAAAATCTTTGCTCCGCTCGAAATGAACACTACAAAAGTGAATGTGAGAGGTAGCATATAGACTCAAGTGACGAGCTCAACATATATTCTTATGGGGGTCCGCATGGGCGGAGCCAGGAATTGTGTTCAGTGTGGGTGCCATTTAATCAACGTTGAACTTTGATTACAGGAAATTGAAAGTTTTAAAACTGGAGCAAGGCAATTCATGCTATGAGAAACTATAGTGATCCCCAAATTGAAATTCAAATAACCTTGAAGAGTACATGTTGGACATTGAATCTTATATATATTTATATTAAGGATATGAAGAAGCCTTTCCACGGCTTATCCTTAGTAGCTGGTAATGCCAGGTTGAATCTTTTCAGGAAGTTCACTAACTACTACAATTGTCAAAAGACAAATTTCAAACTTAGGTCCATATCTACCTCTCTTCTCCATTGTCGTGTGGAGAGATGGCATTGGAATGCAAGAGGTGATCCTCTTAACAGAAATGAATACAAAGATCATCAGTTTGAACATGTCCAACAACTATGGTTCAACTGGATTAACAAAATTTGTGCACAGATCAAGCTGATTTCAAGTTCTATCTTCCAATATGATAATTCAAGGTAATGGAAGCATAGATCCTCAATATCACTTAACCAGAAAAAAAATTCAGCTGCTGCTTACAACAATGCTACTTCCCCCTTTTTTCGATAAATGTCTTGGTGTCATATGCATCAACACTGCTTTACAAAGAACTCGGGAAACGACAAGCAAAAATGAAATACTTAAATAGCTTATTTTAAATCTTAAACTGCAAAAGACCTGATTGAATAACAAAACTGGAAAGAACACGGGCAAACATCCTGTTTTTATCTCGATTTGTGGTTGTGGCCTTTTCTCTTGATATGCGAATATGTCAAAACATGAAAAATAAATAAATAAATAAAAGCTATTGGATTAGGTCCAAAACCCACACAAGAGGTTGGAAAAGTGGTTAATGAGATTTCAGCAATACCCAAATTTCAACAATTTCAATTTGACAATACCCAAATTTCAGCAATTTCAACAATTTCAATTCAACAATACCCAAATTTCAATTCAAAATTATCACCAGAACGCAGTATTAAAAAAAGTCTCAAGCAGAATAGCAGATCCTAAAGAAAATACGAAAACACTCATAGGGCATACCCAGCTCAAACATCAAATACTTGACAGATGTTACACGCACTTGGGCATCTAATTGGCGGAGTTAGTGAGAAGAACCCTCTCGTGCTTGCTTTGCTTGCGAGCTTGTTGGTGGCGTTCACTTTCTGATCAAAATCCCGGCACAACGTAGCCTCGTAGTGGAGGAGAGCATAGGTGGAGGCGGATGAGAGCAGAGGCGGAGCGGGAGAGCAGAGGCGGAGGCTGCGAAGTACGAATTGAAATGGAGGCTGGAGGAGAACAGACGCGAAGGCTACAAACTGATGTTTTAAATTTTTTGGATTGGACTGGGACATTGGGTAGTGGATTGGGCCTAACTCTTGGGTTGGAAGTTATCATATATAACTAAAAAAAATTATGAGCTCAGAAGTTCAGTGTGGGCCTGTGCCCACACTGGACCTCATTGGGCTCCGCCCCTGGGGGTCCGCCTAATTGGTTTTAATGTGTTTAGATTTATCAATTGTCTTAAGACTCGTAACCTTCAAAATCACATAACTAATCGTTCATGATGACTTTCGATATGTTAAACTAGATTAATCAAAATAACTAATGAAATTTTATTATATTCTTCTTAAATTTTTCATGTTAATGAACCAAATGTGCAATTAACTGGCATAAAATATACATTAAACAAGATTTTAGCTTATTTTTATTTTTAGTATTCAATACTGTATAAATCCTAGTATGTTGTACCAACCATGATATAAATTACTAGTGGACGCACGTGTAATGCATGTGCTGTAGTTTAGTTGGCTATTTAATTGCGTGGAATGATTGTTAGTTATTTTACACAAGTTATTTTACACAAACTTGGGACCGGATTTTCGTCTCATGATTATGCTATAAATAAGGTAATGTTTCTAGTCCATCGATTATGAGGTTCATCTTCTATACAGTATGTGAAGGAGGATGCTCATAATCTAAGGGCTGCAAATATAACTAAGATCCAAACTAAAAGTGCGACAAATTCCAAAGGTGCAATAGCATGCTATGTCGATGCATAATATATGCTTTGATCAATTGTAATTATGCATTCTTCAGGAAGTGCATAATTTACTAGACGTTCAGTAGTCAAATCAACAACACAAGCAATTTACTTTTCTAAAGCACATTGTATAAATTTGAAGTAGAACTAAAATAATAATTCTATAATATTGTTAGGAGAACAAGATAAATTTGTACCGGTCGAATTTGTGCAGAGCCGAGACTGAAGTTCAAACTTAATGTCCCTTTCATAATTCACAGTTCTTATATGTATCTTAAATATCTGCGTCTTACTTTTGAGATCTGGCAGTCCAAACTCAACCGTACCATCTAGCCGTCCAGGACGCAATAGAGTTGGGTCCAGCATATCGGGTCTGAATAATATAAATAACTAGTACTTAAGCACACAGATCATAACAAGTGACTTTCAAGTAAAGTTTTCCGTAACACCGAGCTAGAAATACAAATATTAGTTCTCAAGATCAAGACTAAATCCAGGTAGAACATTAAGAGACCATCTAAAAAAAATCAATTATAAGTTAACTAATAGTGAAAATAGACCCCGATCTGAAAGCAGAAATTTAAGAAAACAACTTAATTATACAGGCAGGCAATAAAAACATTTCTCAAACTTGAGTCCGTTGTGTCCTAACAACCACGGAGAGCATGTGATGACTATATGCAAAATGAAAATTTAAAACCACATAAAAAGAAGTCTAACAGTGCATTTTTATGTTAATCACATAACCTAAAAAAATAAATTTTTCATTTATAAAAATATATTATGTCGATCACACGACGTTGAACAACATCAAGTTTTGTCACCATTTGCAGTCGATGAAGGAAATAAGACCAAAAGGCACAACAAAAAGGCCAAAATTGAATAAAGAATGAATGATGGAGACAGTCCAACTAAACCTCTTTGTTGCTATTAGAACTTTAATATTCCCACGAGCATCAAAGCCATCCAGCTGGTTTACAATTTCAAGTATGGTGTGTTGAACCTCATTGTCTCCACTCATACCATCATCAAATCGTGCACCTCCAATGGCATCCACTTCATCAAAGAACACAATAAAAGTTTTTTTTGGAGTGTGCCATCTGCCACTATATTAAAAAAATTCAGATGTGAAGTATCAAAGAAGTACAAGTACGTAAATTATAGCAACATGAGGAAGATTTGACCTGAAATAGTTGGCGAACTCTCCGTTTTCCCTCGCCAACATAGTTCTAAACAAGTTCACTTCTAATAACACGAATAAAACATACAAAACAAATGTATTACATTTTGTACAACAGTAACTCAGATGCATGAAATAAACTAAGCATGTATTGTAATGATTATAATTCCAAAATTGGATGAAACAAACTGCTACAATGACAAACCAGATTTTCAAGTTGCTTGGCTAAACTATTCTTTTGATAAGGTTAACTGATAAACATATGCACAGTTTAAAATCCCAAGATATAAAATTAAACTTTTCTCAAATTGAATTTGCGCTACTTATGGTCGGCAACAAATGAAAAGTTAAGCTCTTGAAATAACATATGAATGCTTAGGGTAACCAGACCGATGAAACGCCTACCCAAGTCGCATTCCTTCAATATCAGTAGGCGAAACTTTATCACCCAATCCAACAACAAATTGCGAAGATGAATGTGAATTAGAACCAACAAGACAGATATGTACGTGTTCAAATAATAAGACACTTCCTTCCAAATCGCACATCATAGCATAAAAAGTTATCTCTGGCTAAGGCTGGTCATCTGGAGGGGATACTATTAGAAGCACCTTTCCGTGCTTTGGTTCTTATGCTATGTAAAGAAACTCAATATTGTAAACAAAACCATAGGAAAGAGCTACATGCTTAAAAGGATAAATTTAAAAAATTATCACACCTTGGCTATTTGCTTAACATTTATGACACACTTGGCATCTTCAATATTTGGGCTAATAATCTTTGTGCATCTTGCAACCTGGTCACATAATCACAGTTATAGCCCACTAGCTAGGTGCAGCTAAACCAGTATCAGATTCCTTGATACCTAATATGGAGAATATGGCATCACAACAAATAGAATGAATAAACGATAACCCATTTCATCCATGAATTTATAACTATGTGAAAATATAACAGGAGAAAACTCTTTTAGCCTTCCTTTTAGGTAATATAGTATAACAAAGGCTCTTAAAGCGCAAATAACTATTACTATAACATCATGCCAAGAACTCTTGCATATCTATTTATACCATATAGTTTACATTTGCACAGCCACCATCCTCTAGATCACAAGCTAGCTGGTGATTCATCTCAACATAGTTTAAAAGCTCATCGAAGAAGGTTTCTGGGCACATAACCTATGGGGTACATATGAAAATTTTAACCAACTATATTTCATCAATTAACCATTTTGGAAAACATAAATTCATGTAAATTTTTTATTTTACTCCCACCAGCAGAATAAGCATTATCACAACTGTAAGCATTATCTCCATCTCCCCCTCGAATGGGCTGAGGATATAGAGGAATAGCAGAAATGAATGTCTGAATTTATGTACATTCATTGTTCTAAGAGTGTAATACTCATAACAGGAAAATTTAAAAAGATTTGATAGGTACTACTCATACCAACAAGGTCCATCGTTAGAAATTTCACAGTTAAGCGTGCTTGGCCTGTAGCAATTCCATGATGGGTGACCCCCTGAAAAGTTTCCTTGGGGAGAGTGCGAGTGAGGACAAAGTATGCTGAAAATACCCACTTTGGTACAGTGTGGATAGCACGTCGTCGATCTAACGACCGGGACATCCCGTTAAGTAGGACCTGAGTCGTTACAAATGGTATCAGAGCCCGGTTGCCAGCCAGAAATCGGAAACTAAGTGTTATGCGGGACAAAGTGCTACGCCATAGGGAGGGAGCCACCTCTTGAACCCATAGGAGCCACATCTAGAATCCTAACGCCTAGCAACAGATCCTCAGATGGATCAAGCGCGACGAGGACGTCGCGAGTCTAACGAGGGGTGATTGTAATACCCAAAACAGGAAAACTTAAAAAGATTTGATAGGTACTACTCATACCAACAATGTGCACCTTTTTTTTCCGGAAGTCTATCGTTAGAAACTCCACAGTTAAACGTGTTTGGCCTGGAGCAATTCCATGATGGGTGACCCCCTGGGAAGTTTCCTCGGGGAGCATGCGAGTGAGGACAAAGTATGCTGAAAAAATCCACGCTGGTACATTGGGGACATTACGTCGTCGATCTAACGGTCGGGACAGTCCGTTAAGTTGGATCGGGTCGTTACAAATGGTATCAGAGCCCGGTTGCCAGCCGAAAATCGGGAACTAGGTGCTATGCGGGACAAAGTGCTACGTCATAGGGCGGGAGCCACCTCTTGAACCCATTAGGAGCCACATCTAGTATCCTAACGCCTGACAATGGACCCTCAGATGGATCAAGCCCGACGAGAACGTCGCGAGTCTCACGAGGGGTGATTGTAATACCCAGAACAAGAAAGCTTAAAAAGATTTGATAGGTACTACTCATACCAACAAGGTGCACCTTCTTTTTCGGAAGTCCATCGTTAGAAACTCCACAGTTACGCGTGCTTGGCCTGGAACAATTCCATGATGGGCAATCCCCTAAAAAGTTTTCTCGAGGAACGTGCAAGTGCGGACAAAGTATGCTGAAAAGATAAACGTTGGTACAGTGGAGACAGTACGTCGTCGATCTAACGGTCGAGACAGCCCGTTAAGTTGGACCCGGGTCGTTACAAAGAGTATTGACAATAATATCGTGAAAATAAGACGTGTACTTCAAATATCTGGACTCCAAACCACAGTTGTAACAATTCATTCTTTCTAGTATGTCCATTCTGAAAAGAGAGAGTGTGCAAAACAAGATTTATTTGTGCAATTCTAGGAGTCCATACAGTTGCTATCTACTGATTCAATATCACACACAGAAGGTGCAGGAGTAAATGATTGATGCAGACAATCAAACACAACACTCAGCACTTCAAAAGCATCTTTCATATGACCTGAAGGTTGTTATAATATTATCGGACAATGATATGTGATTATTTATCTTTTGGGAAAGGAATAAATTTAAATTAGCAAACTGTATAAATTAGAATAACTGGATGGTCAAAGAAGGTAACCTTTGGTGTGGCTATTTTGACCTCCAATATTCTATTACCGAGTACATGCTCGCTTGTCAATGCAGCCTACAAAAAATTGCACCTACAGTTCAATGTTATACCCCTTTTGCACTTCTATCTTCAACATTTTATTCTTGGTATTTTAAGTAATTATGTTCTTCTTCACAGTTTGTTTACCAAAAACTTGTCAAAATATTCAAGAAAATAGTCTTCTTCTCACACCCCTACCCCATCTACAATATGTGCTTTAAGAATCACATAAGAATGAACAAGAAAAGAAAAAAATTATAATATAAGATGACATATAGATACCAAACGGATTTTTATTCGTGCTTCTTCACTGAAAAAGTTCAAAAGTTATGTCTCGTTACTTGATAAGAAATTGGCCTCGATCATAAAGTAGATTTGAAGCTCAAATGATAAGAAATCAGTACCTGAAAGAATTATTTAAAATAAATAAACAAACATAAACTAGAAAAAATATAAACCTAAAACGAAAAACTATAAAATCGACATACCTAATATGCCCAATCTCTCATTTCGGTCACAATTTTCTGGATCTTTTAAACACTAGAACAAAAGTTGCAAATGGAAAAAAAAAAAAAGTCTATCATGTAACAGTAAATGCAAAAATACTATAACAAACATATAGAAAAGAAGAGCAAAATGAAGTTCTTCGTGACCGTGTCTCCGTGCTGAGATACGAGAGATGCCCGTGTCTCCGGGCGAGACGGAGACACGACAGTGGCCCTCCCCAAGCAGATTCACCGCCCATTATAGAACTCCAGTCATTTTCCTAATCTGAACTATATTCCCTCTTCCAATGCTCTTCCTCTGCCATGGGTATCCTTCGCTGTGACGACGTGGTAATTCCAAAGATCGACAGGCGCATCTTCAATGAGTCTGCTGGCTCCCGCAAACGGACTTATTCCCGCCTCCGCCTTGCTCCCGCCTCCTCTTCCTCCGTCTCCTCTTCATCTGTCCCTTGCCGCCGCACTCCTCATCTCCGTCTTACATCTGTTGCAAACATTAATAATGGTAATTCAGATCCAGAGAAGGAAGAACAATTATTTGTTTACAACTCTAACCCTGAAGAACTAATCCCTGTTAAAGTAGATTGCTCTTATGCCGCTGAGGAAAGATTTGGGAATTCGGTGCGGGTTGTGGTTGAGAGGTTTAGGGTTATTGGAAATTTTAGAAGGTAGTGTATTCTTTCAGGGCAACTTTAAAAAAAAAAAAAAAAAAGAATTATGTTGACGATGGGGAAAAAAAACAAAAAAGCTTGACACGTGGCAGAATGAATAGTGCCAAAATCGTGGCTCTTTTATATTGTTAGGATTAGGATTAGGATTAGGATTAGGATATGCTTCTTTGGGTTTGAAGTCCAAATAAGAATCGACCCTCTTGTATTTGATTGGGCCTCCAGTTGTAACGCGTTCATGCTGGATGAGATTACGAGTGGTGAATTAGCCTGCCCCAATCTTTAGCGGCAGATCCTATCCAGTCAGCAATGGCCCAAGTCCAGCTAGGGTTCCATCTAACCTAGCGGCAACAACGTACACGCACTGGATACAAATACAATGCACCGTGATTGGCGCTATAGAATCTTGAGCCATATGGTCCCACCGCAACCGCAAATATTTGGGCCTTATGCGCACGATAATCCCATTCCACCCTCAGCGCACGGTAGCTCTTCCACGCTACCAAGAGTGCATCTTCCTCTTGGATGCGCACAGCGCACTGCTCCCGCTTTCCTGATCTTCCCCGCCCAATAAATATTTATTTTTCTGCTTAAAATTTCTCGAATTTTCTATT
The DNA here is from genome assembly GCA_903798235.1 of Fraxinus ornus. Classification (NCBI taxonomy): domain Eukaryota; kingdom Viridiplantae; phylum Streptophyta; class Magnoliopsida; order Lamiales; family Oleaceae; genus Fraxinus; species Fraxinus ornus. Next base: position 11,036 of record CAIGRF010174738.1, read on the forward strand.
TTATTTCTCAAATTCAGTAGCTCCAATAAGTTTTCCCTCTTACTTGGTAAGTGGATTACTTATAATCCTTTATCGTACAAAATCATATTTATGTTTTTATGGAAAATGAAAATTCTTCATGCCCGTATGTTTTTTATTTCAGGGATCAGCAAATTTTGCTTGTTGTATTAGTTCACATTTTTTTTTATTTCTATCAAGATAAGCATTAGATCCTAAATATTGATCATTTGATTTGAAGTCATGGCAATTGATTTTCAGACTTTCGAATCAAGCGATATGATGATGGTATTTCCTAGGGATGATCTAAATGGAGAAGCGTTAGGATCATTTAGGGTTTTGATGATCTTGAACTGTAGCTGTTGATGTAAATTGTAACGGTGAGTTTGTTGCTTATCGAAGTTGCTTTAATTTAAGATTATTTGAAATGTTAATTTGACTCTATGATTAAATGCTACAGATTTGGAATTGGAATGACAGTTTGAACATGGGGCAAAAATTATTCTCTGTAGGCGAAGAAAATGAAGATATGGCATGAATGACTACGTTGTTACTGAATTTAAAATCATTACCATTTTTGCTTGTTGAGGTGTCATGGTCACTGTGATTACATTGTTTGAGTACTCATCTGGATATAGAAAGTTTGAACGATAAACAAACTTTTGTTGGTGGATAGCTCTGTTTATTGTTGAATATGAAAAGTTTCTAGAATTTCAGTGTTGATTATTCTTGGACTTCAAAGTTAACCCACAAATACATGGGATTGATTGGTAGGGGGGAGGAGACTTATCATTAATCTTTACAGGCATTAGATTTTTTTTTATTTTTTATTTTAATTATTTTTTGCTCCTTGTATGTATCATCATGGTTATCCTGTGGCTATAGGTTGGGTTGAAATGACATCATGAAGAAGTGGAAATTGGTATTCCATATGCACTCTCTCCACTTTACAGAGATTTTCTTGTGATTGGGTTCTTGCGAAATGTAACATCAAGCACACTCATCTTCAGCATTTTGTACTTTATCATTTTCTGATCCCTCACCCCCATCAAAACACACACCTCAAGAGAAGAAAACATAATTCTAATGGCAAGTTTGATAAGTGATATTGGAGTGAATTGGACAATGTAGTGCATAAGATTTTAGTTTCTTTTTTCTTTAATATCTAATACTATCTAATCATGTTCCTTCCCCTGATCAAACATGCCATAAGAGTTTTAGTTGTCTGGCCTCACGATCTTATATCTTCTTTTTTGCAGCCTTAAGAATTCTAGTTGTGAAATGTTACTAAATGTCCCTATAATTTTGCAGTTGGATCTGTGATATTAGTCATAATCATACTAAGATTCCAATTATTCTCAGTTGATGTATCATACTGGTTTATCTTGATTGGAGTAATGCCCGAGATAACAACTATAATGAAGGAAACTTCTGAAAATGGATCAGAGTTTTCTCCAAATGATAATGGCACTGTAGAGGAAATGCCAGAGGACACAATTTTGTCGCGACAAACATCTGTGAACCTCGTGCCATTCATTGGTCAAAGATTTGTCTCTCAGGATGCGGCATATGAATTCTATTGTAGCTTTGCCAAGCAATGTGGGTTCTCAATCAGACGTCATAGGACTCGTGGAAAAGATGGGGTTGGCAAGGGGATTACGAGAAGGGATTTTACATGCCATCGTGGTGGATTTCCACAACTAAAGCCATCAGATGATGGAAAGTTACAAAGGAATCGAATTTCCTCGCGTTGTGGATGTCAAGCATATATGAGAATAGTCAAAAGGGCAAATTTCGACGTCCCTGAATGGCGCGTCACAGGTTTTAGCAATGTGCATAACCATGACCTCTTGCAGCTCAATGAGGCTCGACTACTCCCAGCCTGCTGCACAATGACTGTTGATGACAAGAGTCGTATATGCATGTATGCAAAAGCTGGGATGTCAGTTCGGCAAATGCTTAGGTTAATGGAGCTAGAAAAAGGTCTTAAGCTAGGTTGTTTATCATTCACAGAGATTGACGTCAGAAGCTTGCTTCAGTTGTTCAGAAATGTGGAGCGGGATGATGACCCAATTGACCTTCTCAAAATGTGCAAGGAGAAGAAAGACAAAGATCCCAACTTCAAGTACAACTTTAAAATAAATGCCAATAACAGATTAGAGCACATTGCGTGGTCGTATGCTTCATCGATCAGATTGTATGAGGCCTTTGGAGATACCATAGTTTTTGATACTACTCTCCGCTTGGATGCATATGATATGTTGCTCGGGATTTGGATTGGAGTGGACAATCATGGAACAAATTGTTTCTTTGGCTGCGTACTTCTTAGAGATGAAAATAAGCAGTCATTCTCCTGGGCTCTGAAGGTAAGTAGCTACATAAGCACCATTCTCCATGTTTCTTCCATGACTGAAGTTATATTTTCTTGTTCTATTTTTAAACCTTATAGGTATTACTTAAGTTATTTACCAACATTTGACTGCATTTTCACGTATGCCTTGATGCAAGATGCAGAAAGAATTTCGAGTGACTTGTTGATTAGGATCCTAATGATGCCTGTGAGCACGAGTTTGTTACTTCCATACTTTTAGAGTATGTTTGGATAAAGTTAACTAAGCCCCTATTTGACAACCACTATTTGGGTAAAATGGAGTTGTGAATGGTGATTTTTTGGATAATGTGTGGTTAAAAGGTAAGCAAAAGTTTTGGGTTTACGTGCATTATATTTTATTGTTTGATTGCGCGGTTGAAAATGAGTATGTAAAAAAGAGTTTTGAAATAATGGTCGTCAAACTGGGGGTAAATAAGCTTTGAACTTTTTTTTATTGGTCCAAGTGGAATATGAATATTTTACTTAAAAAAAAAGTATCATATTGAACGGAAACAAACAATTACTTGAAACTGATGCTAATAGACACTTCACTTAAGCCTGTGATTTGCTAGCATTGCATCTGGCATCTGCTGACAAATGTTCAATCCCTTATACATTCATTTTCAGGAACTGAATGCTGGAATTTTGATTGCACGAAAAGTGTTCAAACGAATATTACTGTATTTTTTTTTAAAAAAAAAAATTGTTTGTTATTGAACTTTGTGTTTACTCTCAGGAAAAAAAAAAAAAACATGCATTCTAAATTCCACCAATTTGTTACCCCATCTCTGTTGGGATCCCTGCAGAGGGCCATAATTAATTGTTGCACCATATACAATATGTTATCTGCCAGTAGAATGTGATCATATATCATTTCATCATATCTGTATAGACTATAGAGTAGTTTTGAGATTTCGAGAGGATATCCTTTTTTGTCATTTATATTCTTTTGTTGTATTTGACAGACGTTCTTGGAATTCATGAATGGAAAAGCTCCGGGAACAATTTTAACTGATCAAAATATGTGGCTTAAAGAAGCACTTGCTACTGAAATGCCAAGGACCAAGCATGCCTTTGCCTTTTGGCATGTCATTTCAAAGTTTCCAGATTGGTTTTCTGTAGTACTTGGCTCACAATATGATAACTGGAAATCTGAGTTCGATCGGCTTTATAATTTGCACTCAGTCGAGGAATTCGAAGTGGGATGGAGGGATATGGTTGATGCATATGGACTGCGTGGAAATAACCATGTTGTCAGCCTGTATGCATTGCGTACATATTGGGCACTACCTTTTCTGAGATGTTATTTCTTCGCAGGAATGACCAGTACATCCCAGTCAGAATCAATTAACTCATGCATCCAACGTTTTTTGAGTGCACAATCTGTGCTCGAGAATTTTGTTGAGCAGGTACCGAACTATTTCTTTCTGTTTGTTTCTTTATGTATCATTACTAATTACAGTTGTCAATTTTATATAGAGAAAAGTGTATTGTTAGTTTCTAACCTATTGTCCGAGCATCTAGTTGGTCCTTGATTATGAAAGAGAAAGTTGGTACTCAACCTTCTATTATGGTTGCGCTATCTGTCCTCGGTGACTAAAACCGTCAAAATTTAATGTTATGTCACATTTTCAACTTTAGTATTTGGAAATTTGAAATGAGGCATGTACCTTTAAGGCCACACGACTATTTAAAAAGATTTGGACACCCTTTTTCATTGGGAATTAATTGGAGCAATTATAATTAAAGGATGCCTAGTGCTGCAATTTTTTCTTGTATTTACACTTTCGCAGGTTGCCACAGTTTTAGATGCTAAAGATCAAGCAGGAATAAAACAAAAGATGCAACGGAAGATCCCTGAAGTATCCCTCAAAACGGGTTCCCCAATTGAGTCGAATGCTGCAGCTGTTCTTACGCCATATGCCTTCTGCAAACTACAGGAGGAACTCTTATTGGCACCCCAATATGTATCATTAATGGTAGATGAAAATAACTTTATTGTGAGACACCATATGGAAAAGGATGGGGGGTGCAAAGTATTATGGATTCCGAATGATGAGTTGATAAGTTGCAACTGTAATCACTTTGAGTTTTCAGGCATCCTCTGCAGACATGTTCTTCGTGTTCTCTCAATTAACAATTGTTTTCAGATTCCCAACCGATATCTGCCCATGCGCTGGCGTGATGTCCCCTCGTCATCAACTGAACCTGTGCATGCTACTTCCAGAAAGATTCAGTTATTGCAATCAATGATTTCAAGACTACTTACAGAATCAGTTGAGACAGCAGATCGCCTTGATGTTGCTTGTGATCACGTCGCTTTGGTTTTGGCCCAAATCAAAGAATTTCCCGTTGCATCAGAGGGTGCTAATGATATTCCTTATGACAGTCCATCCGATTCCCTTGTGCTTCCAGAAGTTGAAGATTCTGATGGTATTGCTCAAAGTTTCAGTGGAAATCCTCATGAATCATTAGTTTTTTCAAAGTTGAAAGAGAGAACATGGAGAGATGAACTGGGACATATATACAGGAAGAGAAGGCGTTTTTCAGTTCCTTCTTGTGGTCAATATGGACATGATGCTAGTGACTGCCCAGTGCTGGGAGGTGATGATTACAATGGAGATGGGTCGGGGTTTTTATAGGTTAATGTGTTTGGTATGCTGGATTTACATGGACAGACAGGATCGAGAAAGAAGTTAAGATCTTGTGCACTCAGAACTGACTGGATTAAAATAGTTTCGGTATAGTTGGAGTCCAATGTCCGTAGTGCAATATTCATAATCTCCTGTTCACCAGTGTAAAAAATAGTATGCTTGTTTAATCTCCCCATGAAGAGTATAAATCTTGAGAATGTATTTACATTTATGCCCCATTCCAAGATTGCAAACAGCACATTTCCCCAGATCTGAGTTCGGTGGAAATTTTTTGCGCAAACCTGCTGATAAAGCACGTTGTTTCATAGCATCATTCCAAAAAATTTTGTCACGTAACAACATACTATTGGACAGGTTAAATTTTTCAGTCCTTCCACCCAATCAACACTTGCCAACATTGCTAATGTCAAGAGTATACAAATGACATTTTCTTTGTCCCAATGAATATTTGATTCGCATAGTGGTGGCAATCGAGTCGAGAGGCTCATCGGCTCGTACTGTAGAGGTCCACGAGTCGTTCTGGCTCGTCAACGCGAATAGCTCGTGGGCAAGGCCCACGAGCCGAGCCCACGACTCGTGGGCTCGTGAAAATTAAAGAAAAGTTAAAAAAAAAATGTGAAAAAGTAATATAAAAAAAAATTTGAAAAAGCTTGTGGGCTCGCGGCTCGGCTCGTGGGCTCGCGGCTCGGCTCGTGAGCTCACGAGCTCGTGGGCCGAGCCGAGCTCGCCCACGAGCAAACAAGCCACGAGCCTACTCGGCTCGTGAGCTTGTGGGTTTAAGAGCCGGCTCGGCCCATTGTCATCACTCATTCACAAAACCTGGCACAAGTTGGGAAGATAGGCATGTGATATGTTAGTTTGTCTTTCTGTTCAGTCTCATTTGTTCCAAACTTCTAAACATGTCTTAAATTGTTTTCAGTGTCTACACCAAGTTGACAACAAATGATGAATGGTCCATTCGTCGATTCCCTCGGCCATTTTCACATCAATGGATTGTTCTGACTGTTGAAGTAATAAGGAAGACCTGGATTGTTCTGCACTTTTGTGCAAGAAGCAAGATTGGAAGGTGTGCAACGTAGCAAGAGACTAAGCCCATGTTTGTTATCATTAAAAATTTGATTAAAATCTAAAGTTATCAATTAATTTCATATGATTCATAACTTTTTAATCACACATTTCATAACTTTTATTAAAATCTATTAAAATTCTTATTTTAATACCCCAAACAAGGGCTAAAGAACTCAATTTGAATTATGCATATTTGTTTTGGTCGAAGCTTGTACCGGACATGTCAAGTCTAATTATATTGTTCACTTTTTCGCTTGACTGTAAATTTTAATGTTATGGGATATATTGAGTAGTTCTTTACAATGAAACCTTACAAGTTACCACGGCAAATAAACATGGCTCTTTCTTTACTTTCAATTTTCATTTCATATTATATTGCTTTTGGTGGTATGAGATTAAGCATTTAATTCATAAGAAGCTTATAACTCTTTAACTCATGACAATGGTATGCTATAACATTCTTAACTATCAAGGGCTTGCTGGGGAGTTTTTTCCAATCGGTTTTTGACCAATTTCGGGTAACACCGTTTATGAGAGGCTAAAAAAATCAACGATTGCTAATTTTTTTGAGCATGGTTATGGATTGTTTAAAAATCACCCAAAATCGGTGTAGTGTAATATTACCGATTCTCGCAATTCACCAAATCAACGAGTTTTGACAATTTCTCATATTCTCTTCTCTATAAAATAATTATTTTTAACGGACATATTTTTTCAAAACTAACTTTTAACTAATAATATATTAACTAAAAATTTACATTATAATTAAAAAATACTTATAAGTGATAAGAAAATTATCTTATAATTAAAAAAATTACTTATAAGTAAAAAATCATTTTTATAGTAAATAAATTGTTTATAAAATAAAAATACTACTAATAAGACAAAAATCCGCTTAAAAAATATAAAAAAGTTACTCATAAGTAAAAAACTTCACTTAAAATTATTTAAAAGCATAAAATTTACTTATAATTATAAATTTACTCATAAGTAAAAAAATATTAACTTAAGGTTTTTAATAAATATTTAATCTTAAACTTATGTGTAAAAAAAAATTTTACCTACAAGCAAAATATCACTTGTGAATAAAATAAAAATTTCACTAAGTGACGTGTGTGATTTTATTCACTTTTAAACAAATTTTAGAACCGATAGATAATAAACTCTCAAGTAAAAATTGGACAATTTTAAAAATTGCCACTAAAATCACTCAAAATCTATGCGCTTATAAACACTCAAAATTGATACTTTCAAAAAAACGCTCATAAGTGGTGCGCCAAAACTCCCCTTAGCAAAATTCCTTGGTGGGCAAAGATGTAACAATGTGCTAGCATAATTTGCAATAATCTACTTCCAAACATTTGCAAGAGAGTTTAAGAGAAGCTTTCAGCCTTTGGCATCTCCAATATCATATAAGTAAGCAATTTCGAACGAGTTAAAATAGCTTGAAATTTCCTGTACCATCCACAAGCTCACGAAGCAGCAGGCAATGTATCCTTTCCTTTGCTGAATGCAAATCCAATATATCGTATCTGGTAGCTAACTGCAGCCTGAAGAGAATCCTCTGCAGATTAACAAATTTGTGTCAATTTACAAAGCCTACTTATATGTAGTGTAGGATAGAGTGATGGAGCAGACTGCTCTTGCCATTCCATAAGACCACACAGCATCTTTATGGTTATCTTGTTCACAATGTAAAATAATAAGAATTGTAGATTGGAATAGAAAGTGTCATATCACCTCAAAATGTTTATATGACAAAAGTAAAAAGTGAAGGAAAGTCTAGCACACTAATTTCTGTATAATTTATCTACGTTATTTCTCTTGTACGTGTGGCCCACAATTAATGCATTCTCATTGTTGCATCGGAGATGCTCTTATTCTTGCAACCCACAACACATGGTTTAGTGGACTCACCGTACTTTACCTCGATTCTTTCTATAATTTCAATTTACACTTTAGCAACATCATTAAGATCAGAAAACTCAACTTGTGCACGTGATCAGGAGCATGTTGAAGATAGAATTCCACAAGTAACAATTTAATTATAATATAGCCTCGTGAAATGTCTTCTTTGTGGTAAATAACTAATTAGGCACCATCTCTTTACAAGCCAAGCGATTTTATGGGTGGATTAATTTACTCATTTTAGTTGTTACACTAACTGTTTTAGAAGAGGAATACATCAAAAAAAAAAAAAAAAAA
>CAIGRF010174738.1:41795-51848 GCA_903798235.1 Fraxinus ornus
TTTAATAATTTAAGATAATTTTTATATTTAAACTTAGACAATATATTTATTATTATCACATATTAAGTTTTTTTAAAAAAATAAAATCGATCCAAATGGATATTAATATCGTGAAATATCGAATCAAATGAAAAATTGTAGGAAAATAAAGTTCGAAAAAAGGACATTGGAATGGAGTTGAGATTGAAAAAAAATATAAACAATCACGACTTTAAACTTCACAATTAACGTAAAATTATTTTTGATATTTAAAATTTATCGACTATATATTTATCATGGCCGCACTTAAATATTTCAAACAAATTTAAAATCGCTTAAAACACATATTTGTAACTTAAAATACTGAATCAAACGTTAAAAAAATGGTTTAGATGACTTAGTTGAGTCGAGCCAGAAAGCCATTTGGCTCGGCTCGCGGATACTTGATAAAAAATAATAATAAAATCGACTTAGTCGAGCTGAGCCAAATAGTCATTCGGCTCGATTTGTGGCTTATGGACAGTATGAAAGAAGTCGCTCTTTTATTATAGTAAAAAAAGGTTGAACTCCAAACCTTGAGGGCCTCCACATGTCCTGGGCGTTGGTGAAGGGGTAAATTGCAGGTTATGCCTTCAAGGGTATAAGGTGGAAGGCTGCTTGTACACTTGCACTTATCTAAGAGCCAAATTCATATTTCAAGATTCGAACCCTTGACGCGGCAGTCTCAAGCAAAGTTGAAGCTTTTCCACCTTCCCTTTTTATCACTTGGAGATGTGCCATAGGGCTGCTCTTTTATTATAGTAGTAAGTAGTAATAATGGTGATAAGCACTAGTATTCAGTTCTTTGTTGGACAGTGGGGCCCATTGTGTGGCCCTATTTTGAATCTTGATTAGTGTAACTTTCAAGTGGGGGCCCATTTGTGGCGAATCGTGTGGTGGAATAACAGCCGCCGTACGGCCATATGTTGGAAAATTAGGGGGATAATTGCACCATCGCTCCTCAATATATTGCTCAAACTTTCATATTAATCCCAAAACTTAAAACTAGCAAATCGACGGCTATTTTCAGTTTTCATTATAGTTGTACAAAGTTCAATAGTGAAAACTTCCAATATTTGTTATTTTTCGTTTGACACTCAGCCTAGTTTCAAATATTAGACACCAACTCAAGCCAAGAAATATAATTCAACTTCACAAGTGCTTCATTTTATCATTTTTAATAATAATATTCAACGTTAAACGTGCAACGACACCAACTAAAGTCAAGAAATATAATTTAACTTCACAAATGATTCATTTTATCATTTTTAGAAACACTAGTCAATGTTAAACGTGTGTTGCACGTTATTATGAAACGTTTTATAAGTACTGTCAAAGTAATATTTGAATATGCGTGAATGTTATTTAATTTATAATTGATACCATGAAATGTATACATGACAATGAATGTTAAATTATTTATTTAATTTTCAGTTAAATAAAAAATTGACACCCATTAATTTATCTTTCTCATTCTTATTCTCATTCTCATTTTTCATTTCAACCACACATTCTCCTAATAAAATAATATTACACACAAATCAAAAACTTTTCATCACTTTTCCACCACACATTTCTTACATCAATCACTATTCCAAAAATTCTTTCCACTAAAAATGAGTTTCAAACAGGGAAGTTAATTAGTATACACATACGTAAATAATAAAATACATTATTGTATGTGAAATTCTAATTAACTTTTAATCAGAATTAATAACATTGAAATGCACAAATTGAGATGAATATTAATTAAAGGAACGTGAATGTTAATTAATTGAGAATTAGAAATAGAAAATTCATACATTAATGAAAGTATATAGGTGAAATGAATATATCAAATGTACATGTACATTGATTGTAATATGTGGTTAAATATATATTGGAATGCGAAAAGTAAAGTATTAATGAAATAATTGAATTATATTAAGATTAAAATCGTCCAAAAATGATATTTAATATACTATAGATTATACAATCCTAAAGTTAGACGGTGAAAATCACATAACTATCTAATAGAAGTTTTCGTCATAGAAAAATGAGAGCATGCTTTATGTCAACAGAGGGCCAGAGGCTGTGACAAATCTACTCTTCTTAAAAATGAGAGACTAAGTTGCAAGTTAGATAAAAGATTAGGTACAAGTGGTGAATTGTTTCATGATTAAACGATGATATAATGGGAATTCAATGCAATCCTCTATTTTCCCTTCCCACTACAACCCAACCCCAAATCATCCTCTCAGAATTATCGCCGAGCTGCCCTTTTCTTGATTCTCGATCGGATCGCCAATATAACAGCTAAAATAAACGAACAAAATCCCTAGAAATTAATGTAAAAGATTTTTGAATTTTGATTATTGATTCATTTCTGCGATTGTTGAGTTTTTTTCTCGGAGCAGTATGGACTGGCCATGCGACCCTGGTTTTCTGCGATCGGCCTCTCGAGAGAGGACTCCACTGCCGCCGTCGTCGTCAATAATCAAGCCTCCGACGTTATTGTTATCATCTCAAAAGTAGCCGATTCTTTTGAAACGTCCAACTTTCTTGAAACGAATTGTTGTAGATTCAGAAATGGCCGCTGATACTCATAGCCCGAGTCCCAAGGGGCTGCTCTGTAATGCAGGAGCTGGTGCCGCTGCCGGTAATTGTCACTCACTCTTCTACAACTTTGCCAGTCATTTTAAAGTTTTTATATGTTGTACTATTTAATTGTGTGATTGATTTTTTTATTTTGGTTAGTAATTGTGGATAACGTGTTTTGTGCTTGAAAAATTTGTATTTTGATTTGGTTATTAATGTGCTGCAGGAATGATTGCATCCACTTTTGTGTGTCCTTTGGATGTTATAAAGACTAGATTACAGGTCCATGGGCTGCCACAGCTCGTTAATGCTAATATGAAAGGTGAGGTGACGCATCTTTGGTTGCCCTAGGAAGTCTTATGAATTATGATTCATAGAGTTAGTGAGATCAATAATTTGCAAATGCAACCAGTTGTATGATGGTTACTTGTTTTATAAGTGTAAGTTCAACTGTAAATTCATCATCCATTCACAAAATGTTGAATGAAATCTAAAGTGAATATTTGTAGAACTGTCAAAAAAATTATTATTACCTAATTTGTGAAAGTTTTACTGTGAATCAATGTTTGAAATTTGAAAGATTTATTTTGAAGCTGGGATGGAATTTTTTTCATAATCACAATACAAATACAACTTCTTATTGTTTGTTTCTTGCTTTCTTTCACTTTCTTATTATTGCCCAGGGAGTATTATAGTTGGGAGTTTAGAACAGATATTCCAGAAGGAGGGTTTGCGTGGAATGTATCGTGGACTCTCCCCTACGATGCTGGCACTGCTTCCGAATTGGGCAGTATGTCACATTACTTTGTTTGCTAGTTTTTTATGGTTGTGGTTAATATAGTGCTTACTGAAGCAGTTCATTTGCCTTGACATTTATGCCGTTGGAGGCCTCTTTCTATATTTTTTTGCTCGTGTTTCTTTCTTCCATTACCCAAAAGCACCAAGTCTTTAGTTGTATAATTAATTTTTCTCTGCCCTGTCTCAAGAAAGATAAATTCCATGCGAAATGACCCAGTAATACAATTTTTCAGGTGTATTTCACAATTTATGAGCAATTAAAAAGTTATCTTGGAGCTGATGGTTAGTTTATTACCTACTTCTCTAATGAAAATGTGTTTATTTTATCTTTTGATAAAAATAATCACTTCTGTTTTAAATTAATAATACAACTGCAAGCTTTTCCCCTTTGTACCATTACTTACCATGCCTTATTTTTTTGGGCAATTGTAGATGTAAATCATCAGCTCTCTATTGGTGCCAATATGATAGCTGCTTCTGGTGCTGGAGCGGCAACAGCTATTGCCACAAATCCTCTATGGGTTGTCAAGACAAGACTTCAGGTATGTCTCTTCGTCCAATTTTATATAAATTCCATTTTTCTGTTAAATGTGGTTTGTTTTAATAAGTTTTCATGTTGGTATGAAGAGGCTGGTTTTAGTGATGCATGAGCAAACATGAACCTCCCACACTCTGCTCGAAGATATATATATATATATATATATATATATATGACATTTGATTTCAGTATTTTTCTCCTCAATTAGTTAATCTACAGGATAAAAATTTGTTTAACTCAACTCTGGGTAAGCTATTGTAGAGATGTGCTATGTTTGTGGTCACTGGGTTCATTTGGAAAGAAGGAAAGCTATTATTGATTTTTGATTTCTGGATCTAGGATATTCTCGTATATTTACTAGAGGTCCCTGTATCTTTTATAGATTTCTTTCAGTGATGTGCAGCGAAGCAATACGTCTTCCTTTTTTTTGGTGATTGTTCTGTACATAAATTCATTTGCTTATAACATTCGAGGAGTATATTTCCTCTTTCACACTAAGGCGCATGCCCAGAGAGAGTTGAAAAATATATTGGGTTCCTTATGTATAGAGACTTTTGATTTGTTAAATGGAAAATTGTATTCCAGATAAATATGGCTTCATTCCACTCCTTGTTTAGACTGGGAAAGATAAAATTTTCTTTGCATATATCTTATGAGCGTCCTTGGGCCATTCAGTGTCCTCTTTTAAAGTAAAGAATAGTTTAAGTGTTGCTCATTTTCTCTTTCAATTATTTGTGAAGACACAAGGAATGAGAACCAGTATAATGCCATACAGGAGCACTTTATCTGCCTTAAGGAGAATTGCTCATGAAGAGGGTATTCGTGGATTGTACAGGTTAGTTAAATGAAATCATGCCAATAGTATGGGGGCTTGAATTCTTGTTAAGGAAATAATTTCTGGATCTTTACTTTTTATTTTTTATTTCTTGTGATCGACAGTGGTCTTGTGCCAGCTTTGGCCGGTATCAGTCATGTTGCCATCCAATTTCCAACCTACGAGAAGATTAAAATTTACTTGGCAGATCGGGGTAAGTTTTTATCTTTTTTGGTCTTTAGAAAACAATTACATCGTATTACTTCTCTCAATCTGGACGAAAATTAAAATCCTTTTTATTCAATATGATGATGTTAGATAACACCACAATGGATAAACTCAGTGCAAGTGATGTTGCTGTTGCCTCGTCAGTTTCTAAAATATTTGCTTCCACATTGACGTATCCGCATGAGGTATGGAGTGATGAAAATTTCCATCTTTTGGCATGCTACTTTCTATTTACAGAGGCATATCTGCTATATGCGTAGATAGGCTCGTTTCTTTTACCCTCGCGTTGCACCGACCAACCTAAGAAGTAGATGTGGATGCCAATCCGAACTGCTTACTGTAGTTGAGAAGTAACTTGGGGCAACATCCATTAGGTTCTTGTTTGTTATTTTTAAAAACATGCCGTTGAAAAGTATGTATGTGTGGCACCATTAAATGTGTTTTCTGCATTTAGGATCCTTTAGGGCATGCTACTTTCCTCTACTAAATCCTTACTACTGTTGAGAATTAGAAACCGTAATTCTATACCACCACAAGCAATTAAATCGTAGAAAGAAAAATACACATGAAAACTTGTCTCAATGTAAGACTAAGTTCTCTTTCGCCGCTGCAGCAATTCATTATAATGAAAAAAATTACAAGAGAAAATCACACACCCTATTTTCTATACTCTCTCTCTCTTTTTGATGATAATCCAAAACCTAGCTCCCTATTTTAAGACAAATTAGGGCCAAACTGAAATTACAAGGGTAAAATTCCTTACAAATATGACTCTTCATTATAGGTAATATATATTCTCTGTATTTATTTTCGTTAAAAGACAAAGAAGATTTAAATATTAATCAGCCCATCATGCCTTGTTCCCCATCTACCTGCCAAAAAATGAGAATTTCTATAACCAGGTGAATGTGTGATAAAAATGAAAAGAAAGTCACAGTATGTAAAAGGACAATTAACAGCACAGCTATGTTGCCTTTAGGACACAACAACCTTGCATCCTGTTGCTTTTCTCTTTCAGTCCAAGCAGATTATCAGAAGTTCGTAGCATGAAAAGAAGCTCTTCCCTTTGTATTATTGAATGAATGCAAGAACTCTTCCTCTTAAAAGGGGTTGAAGCTGCTCATTTTGATTGCTATCCATCTTATATGCATCCAAATATCAATTCCTTCAATTCTGAGAAATTTTATATCCAGGTTGTTCGCTCGAGGCTTCAAGAACAAGGCCACCACTCTGAGAAGCGTTATTCTGGTGCAGTCGACTGCATAAAGAAAGTTTTTCAACAAGAAGGCATTCCCGGGTTCTATCGGGGGTGTGCCACCAACCTTCTTAGGACAACACCTGCTGCCGTAATCACATTTACCAGTTTCGAGATGATTCATCGGTCTCTCGTTACTTTCTTCTCCCCTGATCCACACCCTCAACCGTTGTGATGATGAAACCTACATGAAATTGATGAACGAGTTTACAGGAAAGAATTCATGATATTATGTGTTAAGTCTCCAAGAATGTCTGTTTTGTTTGATTGGTTTTGCTCTTTCCTAATTGGTTGTTAGTCTTCAGTCGTTATTTATAGACTTCCACAGAGCACAGCCAATAAGGATAGCAATGTTGTAACGATGAATGATAACTACGACTAACTGTTACGGTATGGAGCATTTAAAATTTATGAAGTGTTCTGTATGTTGAACTGCAATTTGAATGAAATTTTTATTTTATTCAATTATTATGAAATTTTAGTTATATATATGGTATTCGTACGTGAATATATTTAAACATTAATAGTCATTGTTTGATTCACATTATTTTCAAAATACATTTTTCTTTATTTTCTTTTCAACCACACATTCTTCAATAAAATAATATTATCTGTAAACTCAATTTTTTTTCACACATTCTCCATTAATTTACTATTCAAAAATGCATTTTTCAATAAAAACGAGGCTCAAATAGGCTTATAGAATAGCGAACCACAAGTACAATACTCCCGAAATTTTAAAATTAACCATCTTTTTTATATTTAATTATGTACTTCTCGACAATAATATAGTTGTTTAATAGCAAATTTGATGTTCAAATTTTTCTTCCATTCTGTTTCTATTTAAAGTGATGCTAGGCGACCCATACATATGAGGACTCAAAGAAATGCGTGCCTTTAAATTGAAAAGACATTAGCGGCTGCAAAACTTTCTCAAGAAAAGCTTCCCCCAAGTTTTCATAGCGTTCAAATCGAGGTTGCGGAGGAGCTTTGTACTCCACTTAGTGATATCCCTCGAAGACATTGGAAAATGTCTCAAGAAAGTCGATAGGTTCTAAAAAAGGTCATCAATTGTAGTTGGAATATGTTTGTTGAGAAGGACTTCAGTTACAGCCATTAGAATTTACAGCCCCCTTAATGACTGTACAGACAGTTTTTTTCGTGTTTCTTATGGGTGGTTTAATAAAACATGTACCAATTACCCAAATTTCGATGAAGTAGGCGCTACGGAGCTCATCCGGAATATTTGCTATTTTACAATTAAATTGAATCTATATTCTCAATAAAATGAATTATACAGTTGAGATTTTAATAAAATTCAAAATGCCCATAATTTTCTGCGATCCATACTTTTTATGTGAATAAGATTATTGGTGTTGAGCATAAGAACCATACTTGACCCAATATTTAATTTGTTAAGAGTCCATCTATAAGCATAAGAATTAGGGGAATTACACACATTTTTTAAATTTACATTTCAATAATTAGGTAATATAAATTTTCTTTCAAAAATCAGGTATCAACCTCCCAAATCACTAACATCACCGAAATCCCAAACCTCCAAGAACATCGACCGCCACCATTGCAACCATTTTCACACCCTCTACTGTGACATATTAGAGTGTGTGATTTGTAACTTAAAATATGTAATTGTGATCCATAAATTGTGTATTTGTGACTGCAATTTATGATTAGTATGTAACAATGACCATAAATTATGATCATGACTTGTTTAGCTAAATTATAGTTCACTACATTTTACCACATCACAAAATATGGCAACCTAATTTTTGAGGATTTTCCACAATTTTGTTAATTTTGAAATTTTATTTTGAATTTTCTCTAAGGACCTGTGTCCCAATGTGGAAATTTCACCACATACCTTGTTTTTTTATTAGATGTTCAAATTATACTTTTGATTTTTTTTAAAACAAAAAATATTGCATTTTATGTAGTAAAAATAAAAAAAACACAAAATTGCTTGTATCATCAATTAAGTGATTCCATAGTTGTAATTACTCCTCCAAACACGCCTCAACATTTTCGTTGAAGAAATACAATGTTGAATCTATCATCAATTGACTACATGGCTATATCAATCCACCGAACACGCCTCAACAACCCTTGGTTATCGGTTATCTTTCCTAAAAAAAATCCCCAAATCGTAGTATTACTCTTTGGAAGAAAAATCAAAAACTACTACTGATCTGAAGAATTTCCCCATTCAATTACATTCACAACTTCCTTCACATCCAAATCTAGGTTTTATTTCACATTGTGTATCAGGAAATTGATGTTCATGTTGGGATTTCACATTTTCGTACAATGATGCAGGTTCTCACAAACGTTCTGAATTTACTTGTGCAACGCTACTTCTGAAACATCGCATATCGTTTAATGTGTGTGATTCTACTAGGAGTCTACCTGCTTCCGATCCGAGTTTTAATAAGCATTTGTGATGCTGTAATAGCTCTTCGTGGAATGACAGTTTACAACTCACTGAGTTTGAAGAAATCAAGTGATGAAGCCACCTTTACATCCAAAGCAAAATTTAGTTTCTTCAAAACTCAAGAATGATGAAGATGAGAAGAGTCCAATGCAGAAGACAATTCAAGTGTGGTTTGAGCTTTTTGATTGTGAAACTTTTGCTTCTGTCTAATCTTGGGCCATATAGTATATGTACAAAAGGTACTCACAAATTGGCGAGACTGCTGATTCAAAAGTAGAGGAGTTTCCCTCACACGTTGTACAACGTTTAGTATCTTGATATTAATGCAATTTTGATCAAGCAAGTGGGACATTGTTATTTTATGCAATTCTTTTTGTTAGTATGTTATTCAGCACGACATGTACCGCGTATCAAATATATATAAAAAAATTTATATGCAAATATCTAATCATATGTAGCGAGATCCAATTACAATGCCATTAAATTGTTTTGACATACTAACTCTGCAATCTCCTTTGTGCTTAGGACAACAAGAGATTGCAGTGCTAGAGACATCCGGAATTTCACTAACATCATGGTGGATGTAGCCAAAAAATATTCAAATACCCCGAGATCCTAATCCTTGAAGAAGTCAAATAAAGGAATTGATTTTTCAAGCAAAAGAAGCTCTACTGAAAAATCACAAGTTCAATATCAAGGCTAATGTATTCAATTCACTAATTTATGATCCAATTCAGCTGTGCATGTTGCAGCTGCTGTTGAGGTTGCAATTGTGGTTGCGAGATAAACACCCGATAGTCCAGCCAGGGGGAGAGCCCAATGAGGTCCAGTGCAGGCACAGGCCTGCACTGAACTTTTGGGCCCAACCCAATGGTCCAAGATCTTTTTTATTAATGGGAAAAATTCATAAATCCCACTTTAAGTTTATACCATTTCAAAAATAAGAAAACAACTTTCACATTTCAAAAATCAGATTTTTAACTTATACACACACACACACACATATATATATAGTTAATTAATTAATTAACCCACATACCTCCACCACCTCCGACGACTACTCCCATTTCGGCGACCATTTCGGCGGCTACTCCGGCGAGCATTTCGACGAACATTCCAGCGGTCGTTCCAACGACTCCTCCGATTCCGGCGAGCATTCCGACGACTCCTCCGATTCCGGCGACTATTCCGATGAACGGTTCGATGCCGTTTTTTCCAACGTCAGCTTCAATACAGGTCACAACCAAGGTCACAAATCAAATTCCACACGTCTCAGGTTCTTGTTTATAGTCACAGGTTAATTTCAAAAGGTCACAGTACGGGTCACAGAATAATTTGAGGTCACAAATCAAAAAATTTATAGGCCACGATTTTTT
>CAIGRF010174738.1:54972-70977 GCA_903798235.1 Fraxinus ornus
ACCCTCCATTTCGATTCATCGCGTCCTCCACCTCCCTCCCTCCACCCCTCCGCCTCTCGTAGCTGCTTCGCCCCGACACAGCCATTACCCACTGGCCACTACGTCTCCGTCCATGTGAATCCACAGCTGCTTCGCCACCTCCGCCCGTGAAGTTCCGTAGGACAGCAGTCAGCAGCTGTTAACTGTTTCGGTTCGATTCGAGCCCTAGAGTCTAAACCAGTCGCCCCTGGCTGCTTCGCCTCCGCCGGCGATTCTCGACACCGAATCGGCGAACCCAGTCAGCTAATCGCAGCAGCCAGCAGGACTAGCCATTAGGTGAATTCAATTTTCTTTTGACAACCCGTCCCTGTTCCGCAGCTAATCAGCCCTTTCCCCTTTTTTTATGTTGATTTTGTTCTAATGTTTGAATTTTACTTTTTAACTTCTGAAATTAGAATTTGATCTTCAATTGCTCGAGCTTTGAAGCATACAATTGATTGGCAATTGGCTACCTACCAGACTTCCTTCTTGCCTGTCTGCCTGCCTCTAACTGTGTGTTATTGCCTCCTCTGTCACTTTAATTTGTAATTTTGTGAAGGGTGAATTACATAAGTTCTGAACGGAGCATTGCCCTATGAATTGCGCTGTGAATTGCTTGTTGATTTTATCTGAATTGTTATAGAATTGTGCTGTGAATTGATATGTGAATTGTCCTGTGAATTGCATTCAGTCGTAATTAAATATCTAATGTTATATTCAGATATGAAATGAAGAGATTCTTTCAAAGAAAAACTAATGTGGACAAGAGCTGATCACTCTAGGCTATTCTTGGCTATCTCTTTAAGTCATGATAAATTGTGCCCGTACTGGGTTAGTTTCCTGGCTCCGCCCGGGGTCCAGCCACTGCCTCAAATGAAATCTTGGTTAAAAACTTGATATCAACATATTTCATGTAATCATTTTGCCAAAAAAATAAAATAAAAAATTACGAGACATGATTCAATTCGACATCAAACATAATAATTACCTCAATGAAATCAATCCACCACGGTCGCTGATGGTGGATATTCTCAATACATTTGTCAATATTATTGAAGCAAGCAATTTAGTTTTGAAATTAAATAACCATATGTTATGCTTTTGAATTTAATGCCACACGTTTTCTGTCTTTGGAAATTTCAATTACATATGCAAAAGGAATGTTTATTATGCAGTACTTTTGGAATTCTAATGGGATTTTGAAGTATTTTAGATTATTATTTGAATTTAATAGTATAAAATGAATTATTATATGTTAATCATGTATATATGATTTTTTCCCTATAAATTATGGTGTAAGAATTTCAAATGGGTGATTTTGCTTATTTTACATTTCCTTTATACTGGAATATCGTAGTAAGAACCTGTTTGTTTTGGATTAAAATCTGATTTTAATTTAAGTCATAGTTAAACAATCAATATTAATTACATGTTTCATGAGTCCCACAACCTTTCAACAATTCATTTCAGAAATTTATATCATAATCTACTGAAAATCTAATTTAAATTCCAACCAAACACCCTCTGTGTTTGAGTCACATTATTTTGGAAGAACGTATTCTGGAATAGTAGATTGATAAAGAATGCGTGGTTGAAAAATAAGGAAAAATTATTGACGTGATGGAAAATATTATTTTATCGAAGAATTTGTGGTTGAAAATGAGTAGAAGAATGAAAATGAAAATTTTATTGTGTACCAAACATGGGCTAAAAATGTTAAGAATCTTAAGATGTAATATATATTTTATTAAAAAGAAGTCAATAATAATAAAGATGGCCCAAATTCGAAAATCCAATCCGCTACAACTACAAACCCTATTCCAACTTGCGACCTTCACCCTTCCGGCAGTCACAGATTCAAATTCACTTCAGACTTCAAAGTTCATCCCCGATTCCCCATCTGGCATCCGCGACTTCAACTTGCTACCAGGCACCGGTCACTCGGTCCGCTGCTCGCCCTACCCACGGTGCCACCTACATCGACCAGTTCTCCGACGCCTCTTAAGTCCCTGTTCGTGCGACGCCGCAGCGGTCTGTTCCAATTTCCAAACTTCCAAAGGTAAAAACTGATGTGAACCCAACCAAGAATTGATTTTGGGAACCCACGAACAAGATGGAATCAACCCAAGAAAGTTAGAAATCACGTCGCGTAAAGATCAAACCGACCCATTGTTCGACCCGTATCAAGAACCGAGATTATCAAGATTATAAGTCTAAGCCACCAAGAATATGAAGGAAAAAACTCACAAATTGTATATAATCTCTCAAAATAATAAAAGTCTTGGTTTTACAATGGAATAAAACTCCTACTTATACTAATAATTCCGTTAATTCATTATTAAAAGTCTTGGTTTTACAATGAAATATATCTCCTATTTATACTAATACTAGAAATCGTAATAAAACGTAATTAGGTCATAGAATGTTGTCAAAGTTGGAAATAAAATAGAATCCTAGAATAACAAGGAAAACTCGCGAAAATAGGAAAATCTCGCCAACTTGTTCTCGGCATGTTTCTGTGTGACCGCAAGCCCAAAAGTACCATGCGCCCGCATAGCCTTGTGCAGAATTTCGTGACAATTCCAAATTGTACTCGTGGCGAAAATCCAACACCCAAGCTGAAAGTTATGCCCATTTTAATCCACGCCACTCGTTTTCTTTCCAAATATCTTCCAAACTTTGAATCCAACTCGTTTCGGCTACCGAGCCTTTAACAAAGTTTGAACCTTGGCTTGTCAACTTCACCCATCTAAACTTCATTGCTTAAACCCTTGACTCGTGTGACCCGACTAAGTGATTGCCTTCCCGGATCATGTCAAAAACAATCTAAATTTCTGACTCGCTGTTGCTGACTTTACATCCAACTATTATTGAAATTAACCCAACAAAGGTGTGAGTAATGAGCTAATGTGTTACTGGGCTTCTTTTTTGTTTGGAGCGCTCTCTAAAAATATTAACTGAAGACACAAATTTGTCTCTTTTTTAGTGCGATATCGATTTTGGGACTCAAATAATTAGTTAAGGAAATCCTAATAAAGCAACACAATAAAATGAAGCTGGAGATTAGGTTGAGCAATTGAACAGTGTCTCCTCCTTTGTTGTTGTAAACTGTTGCTGACTTTACATTCTTAATTTCCAAACTTCCAAAGGTAAAACTCATATATTAATATAGGGCAGTGAGTTGCTGACTTGCTGTTTCTGGGGATTATGTCGGTGGTTTGAATTGGGGATAGTTGCTGGGATGACTGGAGTGGGGATTATCTTGCATTTGTGAGAGGTTAGGGATATATTGAAGCTAGTAATATGCGAGGTGAATATAATTGTGTAATTATGGAACTTATCAAGGTATGAGATTGCTCCGAATATTTTAATTTTTTCGCAACTTCTTTATAAGTTTGATTGTGCCGCCCTAACTCAAAATGTCTGCGGCCGCCACGGAAGTGTCTATGCAAGTTTGAATGGTCTTTATGTGATTATAAAGCTTTGAATGTGTGTGCCCCAAAATTCTTCAATTCTCGGATTTCTCATCTTTTCTGTTATCAATTAACACAACAGGGAAAATAAAAAAGAATGTCAAAGGAAATGGAATTTGGTGCAAATGAAGAGAAGCTCAAGACTCTGCGTGTATCATCTCTCGATGAAGAAGAAGAAGACGACGAAGCTCAAGTGGATGAAATTGATGACCCAGATTTATTCACTGATGAAGATGAAGAAGACGAATCTGTAAAATTAGGATTTGTTGAGAAGCCGAAAAACAAGTGGTCACTACTCCGCCATTACTTCCCAAGCAAAGCTGGTGGCACTCCGGTAATTCTGCGGATTCTTTCTCACATGAGTTCTATTCAAGATATCATATACCTCAAAATTTTCAAATTTACAGCATGTTTGGCGGTGCTTAAAGCTAAAAATTACCTGCTTTATGTAGATTCTTTCTGTCAAGAAAATCAGGTATATATTCACTTTTAAGCACGGCCAAATTTCCCATCCGCTCAGATTGTTTGTAGTGCAGAATTTCATATTACTTCATAAATTTATATACTGATTTTATTTAGACTGTCATTGTGCTTAAAATATTAATTTTTTCTGTTCTCTCCTACAGAAAAAATTGTTGCCAATACTGAAAGCTGCCAAAAATGCAGCTAAAGTTTATGATTTAGAAGCAGTAGAGATTGAATATAGGAAGCATAGAGTTTTAATTTTGTTTTTCTGAAATGGGGATTACTTGTTTTATTGGTAACGTAGGCTTGGTTGGATCCGATTAATTTGCCTTCCGAGAAGTCTAGTCTGTGTGATTTTTGCAGTGAGCCATTGCAGTTTTTGCTACAGGTATATAAAAGCTATAAATATTCACATCTAGTGCACTCTATAATCTTCTTCCAGCATTCAATTCTATCTGATTTATTCTTTAACGTTCATTGATTTCCCAGGTTTATGCACCACTATCTGAGGAATCAAAGTTTCAACACGAATCAACGTTTCACCGCGCCCTGTTTGTTTTCATGTGCCCATCAATGGCTTGTCTTCTTCGCGACCAGCACGAGCAGTGGAAGCGGCATCCTGAGAAGCCATGCAGAAGGTATATCTTTGAGTATGGAGGCTGCCTAAATAACTAACTATTTCTGATCTTATCTTCTCATGTCAACTCGGTTTTGAAGTGTCAAGGTTTTCCGTTGTCAATTGCCACACGCAAATTCGTTTTATTCAGGCATTCCCCCCAGTAAAGATGGGACAGACCAACCTTTGACTGCTGGAGGTAACGTATCAATATAATTAACTTCTTAACAATAGTGTAGTATGGCAAGTTTGTGTTGTACATTTAAATTCGCTTCTTCCAAATTTGGCTGGATGACAATATCTACCCCAAAAGATGAAGGAAGTTTTTTTGAGCTTGGGAGCAATTTTTGTAAACACGTATTGTTAAGAAATATTTGGTACATATAGAAGACATAAGCTAAGGTTATATAATATTATCACTTTTGAATTAAAATGTTATTATTTGATGGATTGATTCTACCTTACCCATCTCAGCAACACTTTGTAATTGGTGCGGTACATGGAAAGGGGATAAAGTCTGTAGTAGCTGCAGAAAAGCACGATATTGTTCTGGGAAACACCAGGTATTTGATGAATTTTGCCTCTGTATACATATAACTTAGCAACTTGAAGAGTTCCATATTGACGAGGAGAAAACGGATATTTGTAGGCTGCACATTGGCGTTCTGGTCATAGACCAGGGTGTACCCAGTTGCAGACTTCTCTTGAAATTTCTGAATCAGGTAGCCACTTATGCAGGGATAAGTGAGAACTTTATTCCTAGATTGTAACATGACACAACTCATAAGAAGTTCCATAAATGTACTCATCTTATTAATTAAAGACTAGAGTACATTTTTTATATGTCATGCAGACTGAAAATTTTACTTGCAAACAGTTGCAAGCAACTCTCTCTGGCCACAGTATGAGATCACAAGTGAGGATGAATGTGAATTTGAGAACGAGATGTCTGATAGTGAATATTCTAATGTATTAGTTTCTGGAAATCGGGCGGATGAGTCAGTCAGGTCATTGATGGATGATTTTGCTGTGAGTGTACTTGTCTATTGATTGTGAAGTTTTGGCTGAATGAATGATCATTTTCAATCTCAGTTTAATTGTTAATGAATAGGGAGACGATGACAAGAGGAGTTGGGCATCTTTCCAGGAGAGAATTTCCCGTGCCCCTGAACAAGTGTTGAGGTGATCACATGATTTAATTTGGAGGACATATATTTTTACTAACCTTTACTTTTTTGTTGCCACTAAGATCTTTTAAATTCTGTTGTTCCTCGTGTTGTAATTTATTTCTTTTTTTGAACAGGTACTGTAGATCTGCTAAAGCAAAAGCATTATGGCCTGTGCACAGTGGCCGGCCATCAAGATCTGATATTCCTGCATGCAACTACTGTGGTGGCACTCGATGTTTCGAATTCCAGGTGAGAACTTGTTTATACCTTTGAACTTTATTGCTAGTAACTGGTTGGTTGTACCATCTGTGAAGTTTTGGAGTTAAGAGATTTGTCCTGGTAAATGGTCCTACTTACTCAAAAGCATTTCCAAGACACTCTTTAAAAGTGAGATGCTCTTTATTTTATGGAGTCAAATCTTAAAATTAGATTCCAAGAGACTCTTTATTTTAACTTTTGAATATAGAGTGAGTTTATAAAATCCAAAAAGCGAATTTTGTTCTGCGCGGCCTGTCCATGATTCTCTGGATTCTATTGAAAATCATTTTGGCTGATATGTACAGAGCCAAACTCACTCTCTATTTATATTTTTATCAAAATTGTATTTGATAATATTGCAAGACAATGTTCCACTGCTTAAATTATTTGTATTATATTTTGAATATTTTAGCTATTGATGTAAAAAATATATATTAATTGACAACGATGGAAAAACAATAAATGAGTGTTGGGAAATGTAAAATAAAGAGTTTGTTGGAGTGCGTAAACAATTTTACTCTTCCAACTTTAAAATTGTTCTCTATTATGACCACGCAAGATGCTCTTTAAAAATGAAGAGTTTATTTGAGATGCTCTAAGGCAAAGTTCAAAAACTCCTAGCTAATTATTGAAAATGAACAAGTGGGATAGAGAAAAGGATTGAATGTTTGCCTTACTACCACATTTGAAGCTGCAATTGCTCTAGAACTTTTTGACATGTTTTTACTAAATGTTTAGTTGTACCACTTCTAATTTTAATTACTTGCTTAGTTAACTTTACATAAATTGTCGGTGCAGTTTGATTATTCTAATTCTCATAATCAGTCTGGACCAAAAGGGAGCCTAATGGTCATAGTTTGGATTTTATCTACATCCTTGTTATCCCTTCAGGACCTTAGGTTATGCTCTGGTTGGTTCTATGATTTCAGGTTTTGCCGCAGCTACTTTATTATTTTGGGGTGCAAAATGATGTGGATTCTCTTGATTGGGCGACAATTGTTGTTTACACGTGTGAGGCTTCTTGTAAAGGAGACGAGGGTTACAAAGAAGAATTTGCCTGGGTTCAACTTGTGTCCCAGTCAGCATCTTAAAGATAAAAACTCCTCTCAAAAGTATAGAAATGACAACGAGGTCGCAAAGAGGAATTTTCTCCGGGTCAACTTGCAGAGAGGAATTTTCTCCGTAGTGGGTTGTTGAAATAGTGTTTTTTGATGCTTGTAGGAATTCTAATAGCTTGATATATCAGTTTGGTTCGGTAATATTTAGACAAAACTGTTCATTAAAGTATGTTTTCAACAGTGAAATTAATTTTATCTGACGTTTGTGATTTTTCCCTGTGCTGCCCTAACGAGCAGGTGATTTCATTTGGAAAGGATTACTGAAATAGCATTACATAGTGGACGAATAATAGATTGAATTGTTGTGACAGTGTCTGAATATAAATATCAATACAGAGTCGGGAAAACGTAATTTTGAAAAAATGAGTTTCAAACGAGAGTTTAGTATAAACTTTTTTTCCCCCATCCGCTAGTGAATCCAGACAAAAGAAATTGAAAAATGGCTTTTATTAAAAAAATCCCATCTCTAATCATTACACCCTTTCATCCTCCTCCCATCAATCAATCTCCCAGCAACTA
Source organism: Fraxinus ornus (assembly GCA_903798235.1). Classification (NCBI taxonomy): domain Eukaryota; kingdom Viridiplantae; phylum Streptophyta; class Magnoliopsida; order Lamiales; family Oleaceae; genus Fraxinus; species Fraxinus ornus. The sequence goes on from CAIGRF010174738.1 coordinate 62,609, forward strand.
GGTATACAAGAATTTACATTGACAAAGAAATAACTATTAATTTGACACGAGGAAATAATGCTGAAAGCAAAACTTTTCTTACACGTGAATGAATAAACCGACTCTATACATGAATATGATCTCGCATCAGTTCAAAGATTTTTACGCAAAAGAGTTTTCAGATGGCGTCGGAGAGAGATGTTATCAAAGATTCGAACTAGTCATGAATCTCGTTGAAAGATAATTCAAAAGGATTGATAGAGATGTAGTTGTATCTCATTGTACATGGATCATTAAACGAATAATATTGTTCAAGGTAGTACTATTTTTCATGAAACCACGAATTGGCCATTTTGATATGAGAGGAAGCAAGAGCTCGACAATGAATTTTGGAGTTCGGGCATGGTTCAGGTGACACATTTTTCGAGGATTCAGACATATTGAAGTAAAGCTCCATTCACTTATTCCAGAAAAATTTCCTGCAGTTGTAATATTTAAGCCAACTATGTCCTTAAACGTAATGCCACTGATGATAGGGAATGCATAGGGATCAAATTTGCCATCAGGATGTGAATCACACTGACCTGTAGGCTGTAGCCTTGATTCCTTGATGTACATTTTTCATCAACACATTTGATATACATCTATCTTTGATATACCCACCTCGTCCTTGTCCCGTCTTCAAATTTACGCCAGTTGGGGAGTCACGACCTTTCACATGATCAACTAGAATATTGGAGATGCCACCAGACATCTCGCTACCAAATGCTATACCTGAGCCTGAAGAAGACTCCACCTGAACTCTTCAGATGTGGACATTTGCGGTTGGTTTGCTGTATGCAATTCCATACTCATCCCAACCGCTTTTAAGCGCAATAGCATCATAACCAGTGCTAATGTTGCTATTCTCGATGCAAACGTGCTCTGAAGAATCTGAAATTAACATTTCATATTTTATCACATGCAAAAAGGTTAGATGAGTTCGATGATCAATAAGATAAATTGTAATAACATGGGAACGATAAACAACAAACAAAGCCTCGTTCTCAAAAAAATTGGGCTACAATGTATCCTTTGTTTCCATTTGTTCAACACTGGAAAATAGAACTAACATTCAATTGTTAGTATTAAACAAACACTGATGACAATTATACTAAGGCATGTTTGATAGAGCAAGTTTTCCATGGAAGATGGAAAACTTTTTGCCATTTTCCACTTTTTAGAGTCTTTGATAAGAAACATTTTTCATGTAATTGGTTTTCCACCTTTTATTGGTTTGCCACATTTTCTTATTTTTTGAGGTAAATCAATTCCCCCCACTTTGGTGGAAATTGGTTTTCTAGTCAGCCTTTTATTTTTTATTTTTTTGGCAATGGAAACAAATTATATCATTTTAATGGACAATTTCCATGAAAAATAAAGTCAAACGAACACCAAAAGATCCAAAATTTCAATATTTTTTCAAGTGAAAAATTATACCAATCATACACAATTAATCGATAATTCTCAGTAAAACAAATTCTAGACAATTCAATTTCATAGAATTCATTTTCTTTTCACCCAAATTCCATTCTTGCAATCAAACGGATCCTAATAGAAAAGCTTCAAACCTAAGAAGAGGGTCCTCCTAATTTTTGGGTCAACATGCATAAAATTTAGAATCAAAGGCACCAATCTCAAACAGTGAAGATTCAAAATTCATCCCACAGCTTAGTCGAATGTCACATAACTAAGGTGTCGATATAAAATTATTCAATATCGGTTTAATATCACCGTCCAGGATTTATTAGGTATCAAAAAACCCAACAAATTACCATTTGTAAGGACTATGGACACCACATATCTCCATATTGATATGATATTGTCCACTTTGGGTCTAAACCCTCATGTATTTTTTTTGAGTTTTATCCCAAAAGGCTGATATGAAGATATTGTTCATACTTATAAACCAATTATTCTCCTCACTTCTAGCCAATGTGGGACTTTGATCGCACACCCAATATAAATTATAAAACGTTTCGAATGAATAATGGGGAGTGGTTTTGTTGAAATGTAGATATGATGCAAACAATAAAGCTTTATGTAATTTGCAGAATAATGGATAGTTATTTTACTTCTTGTTTAGTTTTGTTATACTACTAGCATCAAGCATATTTTCTATTAAGGCCCTGTTTGATAGGGCAAGTTCTTCATGAAAGATGGAAAATTTTTTGCTATTTTCCACTTTTTAGAGTTTTTGGTAGGAAATATTTTTCAGGTAATTGGTTTTCCACCTTTTATTGGTTTGCCACATTTTCTTGTTTTTTGAGGTAAATCAATTCCCCTCACTTTGGTGGAAATTGGTTTTCTAGTCAGCCTTTTATTTTTTATTTTTTTGGCAATGGAAACAAATTAAATCCTTTTAATGGACAATTTCCATGAAAAATAAAGTCAAACGAACACCAAAAGATTCAAAATTTCAATATTTTTTCAAGTGAAAAATTATATCAATCAAACACAATTAATCGATAATTCTCAGTAAAACAAATTCTAGGCAATTCAATTCCATAGAATTCATTTTCTTTCCACCCAAATTCCATTCTTGCAATCAAACGGATCCTAATAGAAAAGCTTCAAACCTAAGAAGAGGGTCCTCCTAATTTTTAGGTCAACATGCATAAAATTTAGAATCAAAGGCACCAATCTCAAACAGTGAAGATTCAAAATTCATTCCACAGCTTAGTCGAATGTCACATCTTTACGATCGACTATACAAAAAAACCATATGGATAAGTCATAAGTCTAACAGTTTTAGATTTCAACTCACCTGGTACTATCCCACTCGTATATGAAGAGTTGGGTGGAGAATAAACTTTTATGTTCTGAACAAGTATGTTGCTGAATCACATCAAACAAAATAAATAAGAACTAGTTAAAATGAAGTGTTGAAATGCATGTGAAATCACCAAAACTATCAAAAAAGAAGCACCTGCAATAGGCTGGGCAAATGTTCCTAGCAGGTGCATTTAAGAATGTTAAGTTTGATATTACAACATCTTTAGAGCCAATGAATTCTACTAGATGTGGTCGACTATAATTTAGAGAATGAGCATTGAACTGCTCCCACCTAACCGAACCCTGGCCATCAATAGTTCCATTGTTGCCTGAAATCGCAAGAGAATCGCTATACTATGTCGTAAATAGAAAACAAAATGCAAAATGAACGAGTATAATAGAGAAATATTCCACCCCGTTATCACCACATCAATTAAATTATTTCCTGTAATCAAGCTGTGGTACCTGCCACCAGGTAGTTCAATGCCTCGGCCATAAGATGGCAAGGGATCATGTTGGGAATTAAACATCATAACATAGTCACCAATTCAATCTTTAACAGAGTTCAAACCAAGAAATCACAATTCTAATTTCCCTGTCTGTATTTTGGGATTCTAAACATAACTTCAACATTGCATAAATAAATAATACTCACAATAACCACAATGTAAAACTAACATTGACAATGCATAAAGAAATCATAGAAACCGAAAATGACAGAGCATAAAATGGGAAAAAATTGACTGGAACTTTACTCTCCTTTGCCACTATTTCAGGCCAAAGATATACCCAAGAGTTTCTACAAATTATAGCTTGATTTAGGAGATTTTAGTTGAGCAAAGCAAACCGGGCAGAGAGTTGGAGATGGAAGAAGGAGAGGTCACACCTTTTTCAAAAATTGGAGAGAGAAAAAGACTTGCTTCTATTATTCACGTGCACAAAGCTTCCATAGCAAGCCAAATGAAAATATCCCACCTCAATTAATCCTAGTCATCCAACAAATCAATGACCACAAATAGTCAAAGTCCAATAGTGTTAATAGAACCATCTAAAGCCCACAGATCAACTACATCCCAGTGATTGTAATCCTATAAAAAAGGGAAAACATAAAATATACTAAAATTCAAATCCAACACGTCAAGTTCAGGATAAGACCTCCAACTAAAATTCAAGAAACTTCGAATTTTGGGATTCTATGCAAGAGTTTGCTCTTTTATTTAGTGCTCTTTATTCTTCTTGATATGTATTGAGAATGCTTCGTGAAGGTAGAAGATCAATTGTACATGAAAAGTTCGAGGGTAAAGATGCTGCAACACGAGCAGGTTGAGATAAATGTAACTTTTTATCGCCGGAGATCTATGTATTATGAAGGGGATAAAATGACAATGATAAGAAGCCGTTGTGGGATTTCATTTTAACATTAATGCATCTAATGCTTCCTGCCAAACATGTTAGAAGTGGACAAATTAAGAGCAATACATAACAAGGTTATGATCCGTATCTTTCCATCCCTGGAAACATTATGCCATTAGACAGTGATTGATGGATTATTGGCTGCTTATATAGAATACTAGCAATCATCGTCTCAAACTAACAGGCAATATATGGGCGTAAGAGAGGAACTTTCTGTGGTTTAGATTTATAACCCGTGAACCTAGAATAATGGCAGTTTTTTCCAGAAAAAGTGTGAGATGGCTGATAAGATTGATGGTATCAATAAGCCACCTGCCTGCTGGAACATAGAGTTGAGCACCTCCCTTATCTGCAAAAGATTGAAGATTAAACATGGCGTTCTGAAACGCTAAAGTGTTTAGTGTCTTCCCATCGCCAACAGCCCCAAATTCCGAGACGGATACACTATGGGGACTGGGCCGGTTTCGATGGCCAATCGAAATTGCATTCTCCATTGTATTCTGCAGCATGGTTTAACGTCACGAGCAAGAGCGGGACTACCTGAAAAGAAAGGAGACAAAAAAAGAGATAAAAAGCAAATCCATCAACAGATCAACGTTAGAATACTTTGAATTAGAATCTTGTCTGCTTTTGTGCGGTTGATGCATGAGCAAAACCTTAATGAACAGCAGGCCAGATTAGATTCGTATTTAACTATAATATATTTAGTTATTAATTGAAAGTAAACTACCAAAATTGGTTTATATCTGGGCATTGAGAAACACAGAAGATTCAGCATTTTTAGTTTTGAAAACCGACAACCACATTGGTGAAGATAATGCACGGTTCTCTTACTTTGTTAATGGTCCTGCGCTCTTGCTATATGGTGCGGAGTTAGTATAAAGCTGGTGCTTTGCCTCCTCCACAACAGGAGGTGTCCGGGATTAGAGATGGCAACGGGGTGGGGAGGTCGGGGCCCCCTGCCCCGTCCCCGCCCTGTTACCGAGCGAGCTGGGCGGGGTCCTTGCCCTGTTTACTACCCCGTTTAATTTTTTTTTTGAAGTTTTTGATAATTTATTTTTATTGACCTCATTCATTAGACTTAGACAAATAATTATTAGTTGTCATTTTAATGAAATTTCATGAAATTTTTTTATTTAAAGTATTGAATTCTTAAAAAAAAAAAATTAAAAAAATGAACGGGGCGGGGCACCCGTTACCCGTCCCCGCCCCGATGCAAAATTTCCCGCCTTGAATACCCGATTAAGCGAGGTCCCGCGGATATCGGGTTTGTCGAGTTTTTTTACCATCGCTACCCGGGATAAGCTACTGTTGGAATCTTTAAAAAGCACATTATGGGGCGAGTATTCATTTGGGAGTTTTAAAGACTTTTGAAAATTTTAAAAATTTAGATATATTCAATTAAAACTTTTAAAACTATCAAAACGTTTAGATGTATTCAATTATGACTTTTAAAACTTTTAAAAAGTCTCTAAAAATAACGAGATATTCAATTGAAACTTTTTAGAAGTCTTTATGCCCCTGTTTGGTTTGGATTAAAATCTAATTAAAATTTCAAGTCAAAGTCAACAATTAATGTTAACAACACACTTTATGTGATCCACAACTTTTCAACCACACATTCCACAAATTTTTATCAAAATCTATTAAAAATTTGATTTTAATCTCTATCAAACAGGGGTTATATGTCATGAGGTACTTAAATAGATAGTGACTTTTGGAGAATTCTTTATTTACTGGATTTTTTGAGACTTTTTGGTGAAAAATATAAATTGCGATTCTCGAAGAAAATCTTTCGTAGAACTCGGAGATTTGTGAAGATTTTAGAGCAAAAAAAGAACATCTTTATTTTTTCGATTCTAAAATTTTCTCATATCTCGTCAATTCATTGTTGTAACTTGTAATCAATTTATGATTTTCTATATGTGCATAATTACTTTTGAATTGAAATTATATGCAATTGTTTGAAAACGTAGAATTTCATGTAACCGATCCTTTTCTATTTTATTAAGAACAATTTTTGTTCTTAGAATTTATGTTAAATTCAAAAAAAATCGGTTATATTCTTAGAAACTTATGCAAAAGTTTTTTTATTATTTTATTTGAGCTAAAATTGAATAACTGAGCCATGACTAGTAACTTTACCTAAGAAAAATTTGTGGTTCTCGAAAATATTAGTTAGGCGGTAAGAAAGAATGTAATTTTTCATGTATATAATGAATTTGTAAGATAAAAAGTCTTTCAAAATCTTTAATCAAAGTTTACAGAAATCCATTGAAAACTTTTATCAATTCTTAACAAATTCATAGAAGTCATTAAAAGTCTATAAAATTCACAAAAGTCATCCACTTACAAAAGTCTATAGAAGTCTTTAAAAATCTTAATTGAATACACCCATTTACCTCTCAAAAGCAGGGCTTTAAGGCTCGAGATGCAAATCTCAATACAAACTCATAAAATCATTCGAAAGAATATAAAAATATGTTCATAATAAACCATATTCATAAATGAATATAGTAGGAAATATGAAGCTCTCAAATTAATATCATATGTCAAAAATTGTAATCAACTACGAAAATGTAAAAACAACCTAGATTCCTCTCATTTCAATACCACAAATAAGATCTTAATCTTAAAGAAAATCATCAAAATATTAGATTCTCGAGGTATCATCTTCCTCATCACACATCAGTAACCTTGAAGCTTAGCCGTGAAGTGTAACTTTTACAAAGACGCCCAAGGTGCAAGGTTTGTGGTGTTCAATGTTAGCTTCAGCCTTCACGTGAAGCGCACCTCGATGCATGAGCCTCACACATCTCTTTTAAATAATGATTGATAGTCCCATGTGATTGTAATGTTCAAATTATCATGCATCATTTTAACCATTAACAATGAATTTCCTTTTTTGCCCTTTATGGTTCCTTTTCCCCCATTTCTCGTCATCTAAAAGAGGAAGAGAAAAACTCTATGCTGAAAAATAAATGTTCGCACAACCCAATATAATAATTCAAAAGAATATAAAAATATGCTCATAATAAACCGTAAATCATAAATGAGTATCGTAGAAAATATTATGCTCTCGAATTAATCCTCATATATAAACATTGTAATCAATTAAAAGAAGTAAAAACAACTTAGATTTCTCTCATATCATTACTTCTAATAGTATCTTAAAGAGAATCATCGAAATATTTAGGAGATGTTCTATTTGTATTTCAGTTTTGTGTTCTGAATTCATTTTGGGTTTTGTGTTTTGAGTGTCCATTTTGAGATTATTGAAAATGTGTTCTTTTTGACATTTTGAAAACACTCAAAACACGTTTTGAAAATTTTGGCGTGATTATAACTGAAAACACCCAAAACGATTTGTCGTTTTGGATTTTCTTTGTAAATTTTTAATTTGTTTTCAAAAACGCGTCTTCGAAAATACGAAAGAGAACGAGTTTTCACTATTTTGAAAAATCGAAAACAGAAAACGATTTGAAAATGATAAAAAAAAAAAAAAACATGCCCTTAGTTTTTGAGGTATCATGTTCTTCATCACACTAACCTTGAAGCTTAGCCTTGAGGTGTAACCTTCACGGAGATGCTCAAGGAGTATAGGTGTCAAGACGGACGGGCCGGCCAGACCCATGAAAATCGGTCTGAATCGACCCGGGACCGCAGGCCGACTCGAGACCTGAGCGGGCGGTTCACGGGTCAAGAAGGTGTGATCCGCAGGCTTGGCGGGTTGCACCTTAACCGCGGCTCGTGAAAAAAAAAATTAAATATTATAGTTAAGTAGGTGTTAACCTAGTTGAGACGTACTTAAACTATAAATTATAGTAAAAGTAGGTACCAACCTAGTTGAGATGTACTTATATTATAAATATTTGATAATAGTATTAAGAAATACATTTAGTTGTTATTTGTTTAAGTTAAATTTAACTTTACAAAGTTATAAATAATTCATGTAACATGAAATTTGAATTCTATGTAAATATTTTTTAGTATAAATATGAATTTATCATTTTGTTCAAGTTTTCGTTTACATTTAACAAAAAAGAAATATTTTTTGCTGTAAATATGAAAAATTCTATATTTTTATAATTTTATTTATACAATCATACGGGTCAAATCGGAACAAATCGCGACCCGTGACCTGCATGGGCTCGACCCGGATG
>CAIGRF010174775.1:5620-23483 GCA_903798235.1 Fraxinus ornus
AAAAATATTAAAGTTTAAATCCAAAGGAAAAGCGATTTGTCGAATCCTAGATTAGAATTAAAATTTTTAAGGACTAAAATGTAATTTATTTTATATTAGAATGACTTGGTTTATAATTCTTCATTTTGAGGGTATTTTGGGTAGTTCATTGCCTTTGAATGGTCAAAGGTCATTTTGAAGAAATTGCCTCTTTATTTTGGCCATTTTCATGAATTTCCCTCTTTGCAGTGACTCTTGTGTCGTGAGCCTCTGACTCTATTCTTCTTCTTTTTTTATATATTTTTAATTCATTTTTTGATATATCATTTATGAGTTATGATTTCACATTAAAGGCCCTGTGTATGATTTATGGTGGAATCCAATTTGTTGATGCATGATTTTTTTTGTAATGTTAATATCTTAAGAAAATAGAAATTCCTCATATTGGACAATTTGAAATTTTGGATCCAAATTTTATCTAGCTTTTGAACATAAATGAAATACATTACTAATGGTTAGAACTCGGGATTTTCAAAGGGAATCTGCCCTTCATTTTTCTTTGTTTCAAATTGGATCCAAAATTTACCTTACTCCTAGAGTCTAGCATCTTGGGATTTTCTGTTCGGACACTCCCCTATATGTATTTTCCATTTATTAAGAATGTACGAAGGTTGAAATCTTGTACATTGTACTTGGAATCATTCTTGGTTAATTGGAAATACATTCCAATTTTTTTTGTAACTATTGCAAAAAAAAAAAAAAAATGATGGTGGAAACAATTTTTGAAAATAAATCGAAAACATAATTGATGCTACCAAAAATCGTACATGTTGAATTTTGAGCTTGACTACTCAAAATGAGCACGAATGCGATCTTTCGGTACCAGAAACAAAGACGTCGATGTATGTCATTGTCGCCCTTCCGATGGTTAAATCAGAGAGAGAGTACGAAAAAGCTTGGGTGCTGAAAATTGTATGTAAAAACGTATCTTAATGATGAATTGGGGCCTGGTATTTTTAGAGGTATGTAGCTCATTCATGGTTGGACTTGGTTTGCTACGTGTCCTTATCCTAGGGAGTTCTGCTTGAGATGAGTATTGCACTTCAACTATAGATCTAGTCACAGTTTGACTATAACACTCATTGATACAGACTCCTCAGCATAAGAATCTTAACTTGAGGTATTTGGATAGACTTAAAATTCCTAGAAAGTAAAGTTAGTCCTATGTCTAAGGGGACCTTTGAGCTAAGGAAAAGACCCGATGAACAATCTATGGGGTCGTACATCCTCGAGGACTGTTGTCACCAAATCGAGCAAAACTAATGGTGCAAATCCTCAGGCAACCTTGAGCATGCTCAATGACCATACAGGACTTCGATGAGTAACCATGTGTTCCACAGAAGGGGTGAAGCTCGGGTTTATTATCCTCAAGCATAAAGGAAACCATATCACTGGCCCCCGTGCAACCATGCTCGAGATTCGAGGATGGGTGTAGGGTTATCAGAATCATCGATGTCAGATAATCGAACACATTCTTTGTATCCTCAAGGGCTTACATGATAATGACGTAAGACGTGCCTTGGATGAACGAAATGTAGCCCAATCTAATGGTTGAAGAAGCGATCCTTGGCTTTCCTCAAGGAGGGCTATAAATACTCAATTTCCCTTTCATTTTTCACCTTTTCACTCTTAGTAACTTCCTTAGCCCTCTTCAAGATCGAGTTTTAAGGTAAGAGCTCGAGAACTTAAGTTGCTTCTTTAGAAAAAATTTAATTTACGATAGGATGTCGACAAGTGATAGTGATAGGTCGTCCTCGTCCTCAGGAACAACACCTGAAAGCTTAGGAGGCTCGATTATTCCCATGGCCATCCCTATAAATGTTTAGCCTCGAGCTTAAGAAAAATCGATCCCTTTTACATATCCCAACCACCCCTATAAATTTGAGGAACACATAGTAGTATCGACTGCTCGGGAACATGGGATAATGCCTGGCTGTGACATTAGGTCGCCCGAGCACGGGGATAGGATGGCTTTGGCTTTAGAAGGGAAGTTTATAATTTTTAAGGATTCTCTAAATGGGGGATTTAGGTGGCCCTTGCATCCATTCTTCGTGGCCCTACTGGTCGAGTATAACATGTGCTCGGGGCAACTAGTGCCGAACGAGTGGAGGATGCTAACCTATTTTTTCATAGCCTATAGGTATCTAGGCATTACGCCCTATGTCGACCTCTGTAGGATGGTCTTCAATTTAAAACAACCTCCTCAGTATACTTGCTTCGCCTATCTTTCATCCCGGGAAGGGTTTAGGATCCCCAATATGCCTAGTTCACTGAAGGGATGGAAAGAAAAGTGGTTTTATATCATACCTCTAGATACGTCAAGCTTATTTTGAGTCTTTAGAGGGATGTACATAAGTAAGAAAATCTCGAGCCTCTTATTTATGACATAGACAACATCCTCGGGGATGATGTCCTCGATTTGGCAGATATGAAAGGCGTCGAGGGTAGGACTTGTATTTTGATTTTATTAATTTGTACACTTATGACATTGTGCTCGTGCTAATGTCTTGTGGATTGTGCAAGAATGACGTTCGACCCCTCTGCTCTTCGTCAGGTTGTGGAGAAGAAAAGCAAGGCCCCCAAGCTTGGGCCCAGACCAAAAGAAAGAGAGGAAGCGACCTTGGGATGTGGGGGCATGAATATCCTGAGAGTGGCCCTGGTGAATCATCAGGGCGAGGGTAACATAACCTCACCGGGCNACTTAAGTTGCTTCTTTAGAAAAAATTTAATTTACGATAGGATGTCGACAAGTGATAGTGATAGGTCGTCCTCGTCCTCAGGAACAACACCTGAAAGCTTAGGAGGCTCGATTATTCCCATGGCCATCCCTATAAATGTTTAGCCTCGAGCTCAAGAAAAATCGATCCCTTTTACATATCCCAACCACCCCTATAAATTTGAGGAACACATAGTAGTATCGACTGCTCGGGAACATGGGATAATGCCTGGCTGTGACATTAGGTCGCCCGAGCACGGGGATAGGATGGCTTTGGCTTTAGAAGGGAAGTTTATAATTTTTAAGGATTCTCTAAATGGGGGATTTAGGTAGCCCTTGCATCTATTCTTCGTGGCCCTACTGGTCGAGTATAACATGTGCTCGGGGCAACTAGTGCCGAACGAGTGGAGGATGCTAACCTATTTTTTCATAGCCTGTAGGTATCTAGGCATTACGCTTTATGTCGACCTCTGTAGGATGGTCTTAAATTTAAAACAACCTCCTCAGTATACTTGCTTCGCCATCTTTCATCCCGGAAAGGGTTTAAGATCCTCAATATGCCTAGTTCACTGAAGGGATGGAAAGAAAAGTGGGTTTATATCATACCTCTAGATACGTCGAGCTTATTTTGAGTCTTTAGAGGGATGTACATAAGTTAGAAAATCTCGAGCCTCTTATTTATGACATAGGCAACATCCTCGGGGATGTTGTCCTCGATCTGGATGATATGAAAGGCGTCGAGGGTAGGACTTGTATTTTGATTTTGTTAATTTGTACACTTATGACATTGTGCTCGTGCTAATGTCTTGTGGATTGTACAGGAATAACGTTCGATCCCTCTACTCTTCGTCAGGTTGTGGAGAAGAAAAGCAAAGCCCCACAAGCTTGGGCCTAGACCAAAAGAAAGGGAGGAAACGACCTTGGGATGTGGGGCATAAATATCCTGAGAATGGCCCTGGTGAATCATCAGGGCGAGGGTAACATCACCTCACCGGGCATAGGGAGGTCGGTGTCTGCTGGATCAAATCCTCAAGGTACTCCTTGGGGAACTCTACAGCCTCGAGCTATCTGTGTAATTGTGGATCTCGAGGATGATGACATTCTATGAAGGTTTGAACATCCTCCCAAGGTATGCCACCTGGTGCCGAGCATAATCACAAAATATCGAGAGGACTTGGGGCCTAAGGAGGGTATGGAGATGCTCGAGAATTTACTAACCAAGATGAGCTCGATCTTTCTTAATTCATTATTTCAGATATCAACTTTTTTTATCGCTGCGTATAGTGTCACGCTTGTCACTTTTCAGACATTAATTGTCGATCGAGCTCTTTGAAGGGAATGGACAAGTCCCTCAAGATGGCCGGCCTTGTCGATGAGGTTAAGGCTCAGGAGAAAAGAATCTCCGATCTGGAGGCTGAACGTGCCCTTCTCGTGAAGGAACGCGATGAAGCCAAGAACAATCTTCGTAAAGCTCGAGAAGAGGTCGGGGTTTGTCGGGACGAGGTCGAAAAGTTGAGGCTCGAGCTGGAGCGAGCTCAAAAATATTTTGAAGGAAAGCTAAGTCAAGCCCAGGACGTTGCTATCGAGGACAATAAGTTGTCCACGGAATTCAACGGGTTGAAGGGTGAGTACGACATAGGATCATACTTTCACGCCATGAAGGAGGCTCGAGCATTCATGCGCTCGAGGCCTGAAGCTAAGCCTTAAGACTTTAAGGAAATCTCTGAGGACCTCGAGCTTTCGAAGTCTAAGGACACGACAGACGATCAGGGTGTTGATATCGAGTGTGCCGAGCCACATGTTGGCCTGAAATATGAAAAAGAATAAATTCTCAGCCAATAATATTATCTTTCCATCGAATATGCTGGACAAACAGTTTTCTATCTTAATCTAAAAAGATAGTCTTGATCAAGGACATAATTTCCATATTAGGTTGAACAATAATGACAATATCTAAACAGGAGCAATGTAAAGCCAACCTTTTCGAGATCCAAGCTCCATTCACAAACTATACTGACTAAAGAAACGCTAAGATCATAAGTATGATCGTGGGAATGGTGACTGTCATGATGTTCTGCACCAGATTTCGAAAGGATAATACCTTAAAATCTTCCTATGCATAAATTGAAAGCCAAAACAGTGGGAAAATGATCATAATGTCACTTATTGTACACGAGAGGCAGAGAGAAAGAACAGGAGAAAGGTGTTCCACAATATTTAGTCTTTTTCTCTCATTATCTTATTTTTGTTCTATCTGTCCCAATCACACATATGGAGAACGATGAGGGAGATCAAAATACAATACTAATCAAATGAGGATGCAGAAGAACCACCAGAGCTCGACAAACGACCCCGGGGCTAGGGATTTGGATTAAATTTTTTGTAATTTTATGTACGTTGTCCAAGTTGGGCCAAAAACACTTTTTGTTAATTTCTTTTCATATTTATATTAAGTATTATATGATTGCTCGATGATTTACTTTAGAATCAATACTATGTTAATTGCTCGACCATTTATTTATTATACTTCTTGATTGAGATCGATTATCAAAACTCGAAGATCTTTAAAATAAGGAGGTCGAGCTATTTAAATTGGGTTAATCACACAACAAACTCGACCAGTTTAGAACTATAAAGATCGAGTAGTTTTTAGGAAAACTTTAATACAAGTTATAAACTCGAGGATTTTGCAAAGTTCGAGTGAGTTCAAAAATCATAACGACCAAGGGGTGTGAAGCTCGAGCTCTTAAGACATGGAGTTCGAGCAGTCTGTCAATCTTGAAATTTGACCAGTCCCAAAAATTGAGTATTATTTTTAAAGAAAACTTTGAGGTATAAGTTATAAACCCAAAGATCTAAAGCTCGAACAGTTTATCAGTCTCGATTCATTGATCATCCTATAGGTTTGCTCGAGAATTATGAGCTCAAGCATTTGTAAATTTGATTCATCCACATAGGGATTTGCTCTAGAGAGTGCTTACTCTGGGCAAGACTTTAAAGGTACCTGCTCATGATAGGTCTTTGAGGTGCATGCTCGAGGCACGTCTTGGAAGTGCCTGCTCGTGATAGATCTTTAAGGTAATCACTTGGACAAATTTTTTGTTGGGTATTACCCAACTGCTACTTTATATGAACTTTCCTATACTTTAGTATAGGTTCGTAGGCCTTGACAAATAGACTCAAGAAAGAAAAAAATGTGTTGGGGCGTGCAAGCCTGATTAAAAGTAAACTAACGAAAAATAAAAAATGCATGGGGGCGTGCAAACCCGAATAAAAATAAAATTAACTAAACCAAATAGATAAGGTAGAGACTACTACTTGTAATAAATTTTGAGATTGTCAGCATTCCAAGGTCTGGGCAACGGTCTTCCAACCATGTCTCTCAAATTGTATGCTTCTCTTCGAATTTGTCCAATGACCTTTTAGAGCCCTTCCCATGTAGGGCCAAGGTTACCCATGGCATGATCGGCAGCCTCTGGCCTTCTGAGCACTAGATCCCCAACCCTAAATTTTCTGGGTCTGACTTTGTTATTAAAATATATTGCCGTCTTAGAAGGGTCCTATTTTGATAGGAAACAGCTTGTAAGGCAGTTTGTTCGCATGCTTCTTCAAGGAGGTCGAGATGTTCCGTTGTGTGTTCCCCGATATTGTGCTCTAAACACCTCATGGTGGGTAAGCTAACCTATATTGAAATTGTAGCCTCCAACCCTAAAGCTAACATAAAGGGGGTATCTCATGTTGTTGTTTTGTGCGATGTCTTATAAGTTCACAATATGGAGGGTAACTCGTCGGGCCAGTTACCTTAAGCACCCTCAATCCTGGTGCGAAGGTCCTATGATATAATTAAATTAGTTAATTCAGCAAGGTCATTGCTCTGAGGGTTTGAGATCGATGTTAGGCGATGATCTATCCCGAGGTTGGTGCAAAAGCCCTTGAAGTGTGCATTATCAAACCACCTTCCGTTGTCAATTATAAGCACCTTAGATATCCTGAACCTGCATATGACAGACTTCCAGATGAATGATCTCAGTTTGGGCTTTGAGATGGTTGCTAGAGGTCCTACTTCTGCCTACTTGGTAAAATATTCTACCATTACAACAACGAACTTTAGTTGTCCTCTTACTATTGGAAAAGGTCCGAGGATGTCAATTCCCTATTGTTCAAAAGTGGCCGAACAATGTATGGTGGTGAGTTCCTTAGTAGGAGTATGGATGGTATTACTGAACCTCTAGCACTAATCGCATCGTCTCATATAGTCTAAGGCATCTTACGTTGAGTCTATAGACCACTACATCGGGGTCTATCCCAAGCATGTTTTCAATATTCCATGCGAATACATCAATGTTGTAGGACAAGCACTTGATGAGTTCATACTTGAAAGAGATGTCAAGATCCCGGCCGATGGTCACTTTTTTACCATGCTCGATCTCGACCTCTACCAAATCTTCCACTGGAACAAGTCTTTCCTGGTGCTCTAGCTCGAGCTCATGTGTGGATAATTGCATGACATCATCACTCAAACCTCGAATGCTAGTAACATAACACTTCATCGCTGCTGTCTGATCCCCACGCACAATTCCTACACCATGAATGGTTGGAAACATCATAGTAAGGTGAAAGGTAGATACTATGGCTCTGATCTTGTTGAGTAGTGGTCTTCCGAGCATGGCGTTATATACCATGGAGGTCCAGACCACATGGAAGGGTGTAATGTGCCTTTGGCCCAAGCCCAAAGTTAGGGGAAGGTCGACAACTCCTTCTGGGATGATTGTTCTATCCCCCAAACCCTTGGAGTGGGGTCTTGACCATCTTAAGCTGGTTAGTGTAAATACCTATCTACGTGTAGGCATCATGAAATATCTTTTTGACTTCAAAGTTGGCTATTATAGCATATATGACCAAGGCATCGTCATGAGGAGATTTTATGCTTTCCAAGTACTTTGATCCAAAGGTAATGTCTTTCGTGTTGTAGAGAGCGAACTGTATTGTCGAGCATATTGCTTTCGTCTACTATTTGAATCTCCTCCTGATGTTATCCCCCCCAACTATGATATTGATTGTACTAGCCGTGGATTTGTTACCTCCTCCTGACTCTGGGGTCCTTCTCTGATTGTGATCATTCTTGGGACGTTTATTGTGCCCGATATATGTCTTCAAGAATCTTCTTTTAATTAGTGCATGAATCTCCCACTGTAACTTTATGTACTCCTCCATTGTATGCCCACGATCCCTGTGGTAGTCACATTATTTGCTCATATCCCTGGTCTCTAGGGAGATTGCAACCTAGGAGGCCATTTAAGTTCTTTCATATTCGTGATCTCCATCAGTATATTGGTCCTACAATTATTCAGACGAGTGAATGATCTAGGCGGTACTTCCTGCCTCTACTTGCCTCAAGTCTAATTTTGTCGCAAGTTTGGCTTATGTGGCCTCTTGAGTTGGGGTTTCTCAGAGATCGGGCTAACTTTCATTGCTCCATCCATGTTGTTTTACTTTTCTCCTCGAGTGAGGCGGTCGGTCACTAATTTAGGTGGTGTCTTAGATATAGACATCTTGAAGGCTTCGCACTTTATTACATATGTTAGAGGCGAGACAACCGCTGTAATGTGAAGGTCGGGTATCTGTAACCTGTCTTTGTTGAATCTCATCATGAAGTTACGTAAGGTCTCATTTGGCCCCGGTGGAGTTGCATGATGGTGTCTACAATTTTCTTGATGCACTTACTACTTGCGAAGAAAATGGAGAACTAGTTGGCCAGGTCTGAGAATGAGGCTATAGAATTAGGTTCCAATGCAATGTGGCGAACTAATCCTCGGCGGCATTGGCCAAAGTTTGAGGAAAGGCCTTGCACATCATCGGTTCGGCGCCACCTGTAAGTTCATGACGTCTGTGTACACATTAAAGTGATTGATGGGGTCATTGGTCACATCGTACTCCTTTATACGGGGAAAATTTGAACTTGTCTGGGAGCCGATAGGAAAGAACCTCTGGCGTGAATGGTGTGTTTGAGGTAGTCTCATCTTGTATGATCCGAGTGAGTTCGCTTGAGTTTATAGTAACCAATCTCGAGACCGAGGCCACTGGGATATACCCGAGGCTCCAGATCAACCATTGTCGTGGGCATCACGAGTGTTTCGAGCTCGAACATCAGCCATGAAACCTCCCGATTAAGTCGGTGTTGGTACTGAGGTGGTGCTAGAGTTGGAGGAGTATTTCTTTGACTTAGTAGTTGAGTCAGCGTTGTAACCTGCTGACGGAGCTCTTCGAATGCTCTAGCAGTAACCAATGCTGGTTGAGGATCTAGTATTGCTAATGACTCTTCTTGATGGATTGGGTGCACCGCGACAAGAGGTTGGTTTAGAGCGGATGAGCTTGTTGGAGAAAGACCCGAACGTGTATTCACCATAGCTTTTGGTAGCGATTTTCCACAGACGGTGCCAATGATACTACCAAAATTGCACTTGTTGAATTTAGAACTTGACGATTGAGAATGAGCACGAACGCGATCTTCCGGTACCTGAAACAAAGACGTCGATGTGTGTCTTCGTCGCCCATGCGAAGCTTAAGTCAGAGATATAATACAAAAAAGTTTGGGTGCTAAAAATTGTATGTAAAAATGTACCATAATGATGAATTGGGGCCTGGTATTTATAGAGGTAGGTAGTTCATTCCTGGTTGGACTTGATTTGCTACATTTCCTTATCCTGGGGACTTCTACTTGAAATGAGTATTGTACTGCAACTGTAGATCTAGCCACATTTTGACTATAGCACTCATTGATACAGACTCCTTCTCGACATAAGAATCTTAACTTGAGGTATTTGGATAGACTTAGAATTCCTAGAAAGCAAAGTCAGTCCTATGTCTAAGAGAAACTTTGAGCTAAGGAAAAGGCCTGAGGACACAACAATCTTTGGGTTCGTACATCTTCGAGGACATATCTCGAGGACTGTTGTCACCAAATCAAGCAAAACTCAAATCCTCGAGCATCGCATGCTCGATGACCATACGGGACCTCGAGGAGTAACCACGTGTTCCACAGAATGCGTGAAGCTCGAGTTTATTATCCTCGAACATAAAGGTAACCATATCAATAGTAATATGCATGATCATGTATAGACGATGTCACTATTATGACTGTTAATGATCAACGATCGTTCTAGTTGGATCCAATTCCTAAATTGCCATTGATTTTGAGACTTGTCATTTTGCTGGAAACTTTGAAGGTATGTATGAAGTTCATATAAATCTTTTAAGTAGGATTTGTCTAATTTAAAGTTAAAATTATGAAAAATATTCTAACTTTTGCATTTTGAAAACTTAAAAATTATATAATTGACTAATTGCAATAATTATTAAATAAATATAGTATTTTATATTTTAGATGTTTGGTATTTATTATTTAATTACTAAATGATTTTTAGAATGGTTAAAAATTGAAAACAATATTAAAAATTAAAAAAATATTTTTTTTTATGCCTAGACAATGAAGTTTGACCTTCACGCTCAATCATACTTTACAATTTTTTTAGAACACGGAACTGAACTGTGGATGCCCGGTGAGAATTGAATCGAATTGCGTGGGCGTGACTTAGTGGTGGAAAAGTGCGATCCTGTACATGGGAATTGAGTGGAATTGTGTGGGCGTCTAAGTTATTGGGCCATCTGAGATTTGGAAATCATTATAAAAACTTGATGAGCAACACTAACCATACTTAATTTAAGTCAAAATTAACCATTAACCTTTAATCACATATTTATGGTATTCACAATTTTTTTAATTACATATTTAATTATTTTTTTTTTATCAAAATATGCTAAAAATTCGATTTTAATTCCACCAAACAAGAGTTAAGATTTTGACACATTGCAGTTCATGTATGGGTGAAGATAGATAGTTCCATTTCCACCCGCTTTTTCGTAATGTTGAAATTTCTTATCTGAATCATGTTTCCAAAAGAATAAACTTTTAGGGTTGATAAACACAAAAATTAAATGTTTCTATCTTTGCACGAGAACCTATGTTACACGACGAGATATTCTCCTACAAACAACAACCATGGTCATGTTCAACAAACTTCTAGTATTTTGCCGAAAATTACAACTAATATCATGTGATCAATGAAAGTAGTTCTCTAATAGTATTTGTCAACAAGAATAACAACTTGCAATGATCAAATGTAACAATAGCTGAACATAATCGTATCAAAATAAAATAGTAGTGGTTCTCTAACCCTCATTTGGGAATAGATGGAGACATAAAAATTCCACTAATAGATGGAGACACAAAAAAACTGAAAATAATACTAGACTTGTCAATTGCCCCAAAAAAACATTATTTTTGCACAATATAAAAATTAGAATGTAATTTCCTTTATAAGGTTTTCCGTTGAATTAACAGAGTATTAACGTATTTATATAATTAATTGTAATTTTTTTTTGGAAACAAATTGTTTCTCTTTAATGAAAAATTTTCATGGAAAACAAAGTCAAACGAATACCAAAAGATTCAAATTTTCAATATTTTTCAGATGAAAAATAATATCAATCAAACACAATTAATTGATAATTTCCACTAAAACAAGTTCTAAGTAATTTAATTCCTTAAAATTCATTTTCTTTCCACCAAATTTCATTCTTACAATCAAACGGACTCTAACAAAATTTAAAACATTGTCTGGAATCAATGAAATCGAGAATTTCACGAATGCACCGTATAGTCTATTAGGTTTAATTTTGCATATCGGGTTTCAAGATTGTGAAGTTACTATATCTTTGTGTAAATCACAACAAATTTAAGTATGTTTAATCATAAAAAGTTCACATGCGATTGCACAAGTTTTAGAAGTATATCAATATCTCCTCCCTGAACCTATGATTTATAGTTACTAAATTGGTATTTTATCTATCGGCTTCAACAAAAATTCGCAACAATTAATAAAAATACCGGATTTAGGAAAACAATGAAAGAAACGATAAAAGATCAACCCAAAATCATAATTGAAGTCAAAATTCGGAAATTAAAACTGAACAATTAAACTAGGCCGTACCATTCGTTTTAACTATGGATTTTAGCCGAGCATGTTCATAGAATAGAAATATATAATATTTGAAAATAACATCAACTGTAAGATGAGAACGAAAAAAGAATAATAACCCTTGAGCTTCATTTCGAATTTTTCAAACCCTCAATAAAAAAAACTTGTACTTGTGACATGGGTTGTGATGTCTTTTCCAACACTTCTCGATGTTAAAAGACATTGTGTGTTATAACATGAGGATTTATTCACAGGGACCTTATAAGCCCCTCACAAGGGGCTAGGCCGATCCCGCGTGTATTAAAAAAAAAGTTGTACGGATCGTACCATATGTGTTATCTGTACAACATTTGTAAAAAAATCTCTGTACACCAAGAAGGGTTCTTTAAAGGTTTAGGTCTTGAATTTCGTGCCAACATTAATATTGAGAAAACCCTTAAAAATCATGCAAACCCAAGTTAACCATGAAAGAGGCTAGCGTGCGTGCACAACGAGTTCACTAAACGAGCAGCATTGGCCAAGCAGTAAGTTGTGGTGTCTTTGACGCGTGCTGAAGCTGCAGTGTACGTTTGGTTGCCGACGCACTCATCTGGCTTTAGCCTTGATTTAGTTCCCATAGTCACCAGTACCTTTACAATTAGCTCGACTTATAAATTTAAAAAAAAAAACTCTGATTTACGATCCATAAAGTGCGTTGAGCTCCAAGTATGATAACCTTACCAGTAATAATTATATACCACGTAAAAATATTTACATCTTTTCACAATGCTCTAAATTGTTCACTAATTTAGTTTGACCTCCTTTTCCTCTCATTTCTCCACAAATATATTTTTTAAGTTTGGAGTTTTGGACTCTTTCCAATACATAATATCATGATGAAAATCAATGAATACGCAAATTTTTTTTACTAACACTCGTGTAACGAAAGTTAGGAAACGATACTAGATAAATCTTAATTTGAAAGTTGAAACAACAATATTAATTTCCTTTAAATAACACTACAAGGGGGAATTTGAGAAGGTTAGAAAAGGAGTTAATTGTCCGTCACGAAATTTATGTCAACGTCTTCAATTGCTCACTGAAGTTTAAGATATCGAGTTTTGACCACTAAACGTATCCAAACGTTGGACGTTACTCACTGTCACAACATTTGTTTCAAATCGTTAATGGAATCTTGACGTGGCTAAAAGAATGCACGTGTCGTGTCCCATCACGCTGTTAACAAATGTTGCGTCTTCGATTGCTCACCAAATTTTGAAAAATGTATTTGATTGTTCACTAAATTTCGAAAAATGTCTTTGATTGCTTACTAAATTTTGAAAAATGTTTTCAATTACTCACTAAAATTTGAAGTAGTCGAATTTTGGCCACTAAAATAACTTCAACCTATTGTTCATTAAAAAATGTGTACTACAAGCGCACGGGGTCGCGCAAAAGTAATAAAATGGACAAACGAGTCCGTATTTTCGATCTTACAAAAAATGATTACTTAATTACACAATATTTAAATTTAATTTTAACATACTAAATTTTGAAATGAAAAATTTTCGATTTCTCACTAAATTTTGACTTGATTGCTCACTAAATTTAAAAAATGTCTTTGATTGTTCACTAAAATTTAAGTTAGTCGAATTTTGGTAACTAAAATAACGTTGATCTATTGTTCATTAAAAAATGTGTACTGCAAGGGCACTGGGTCGCGCTAAAAGTAATAAAGTGGACAATGAGTCCGTATTTTCGATCCCACAAGAAATAATTACTCAATTACATATTAGTTAAATTTAATTTTAACATTTTTTTAGAATTTTAAACTATTTTCATCATTTGAAAAAATCAAATTTATTGTGTATTTCATTATTTAAATTAAATTAAATTAAAATTTGGATTTTGCAACGAAACACACCGTAAATATAATTAAATGGATTGTATTTTGTTACAAAAATTTTAATTTTAATTAAATTTATTGTGTTTCATTGCAAAATTCAAATTCTGTTTTAGTTATTTAACAACGAGACTAAATTTCAAATGATGAAAGTATCTTAAAATTTATAACAATATGTTAAAATTAAATTTACATTATCAACAAGCAATTGAAGGCTTTTTTTCATAGTTTAGTGAGCAATTAAAGACGTGGCAATTTGTTAATGGCGTGATGGAGCGTCACATTTGTATTTCATTAGCCACGTCACTAATTTCGTTTACGATTTGAAACGAATGTTACGTTGGTGAGTAACGTCTAATGATTAGATAAATTTAATGGTCAAAATTCAAGTTTTTAAATTTCACTAGCAATCCAAGATATGATATAAGATTAGTAACCATATGGAAAATTAACTCGCCTCGCCAGAAGAAAAATTTGCCGAGCAATAGTATCTACTTCTCTGTTTATCCGAGCAAAGAGCGAATCCCGATTCTCGGAGACCGAATAACAGATGATGGTGCCAACAGGAGCAGCAATTACCTGGTGCGCACTCACAGTAATCCTCGCGGTCTCTCTCCTCATCCGTCCGTCCGTCGCTATCTACTGCGATGAGGATGACTGTTACGATCTCTTAGGGTACCGTCCACAGTTTCTCCTTTCCGTACAACTCATTCATTTCCTTCCTACAGTATTCGATTTTCTAATTTCTTAATTTTGATTTTGAAGCGTCTCTCAAAATGCCAATTCCTCTGAGATCAAGAAAGCTTATTACA
This sequence comes from Fraxinus ornus, assembly GCA_903798235.1. NCBI lineage: Eukaryota > Viridiplantae > Streptophyta > Magnoliopsida > Lamiales > Oleaceae > Fraxinus > Fraxinus ornus. The sequence goes on from CAIGRF010174775.1 coordinate 20,108, forward strand.
AGCTTTCTCTTAAATAGTAAGTTCTGCCCATTTTTTAATGATATTTTATTTCTTTATTTTGGTTGTTAAATGTTGCTTTTTATTTATTTCTTGTGTGTAGTCATCCGGATAAAAATTCCGATCCGGAATCGAAGAAGCTGTTCGTGAAAATTGCTAATGCTTATGAGGTAAGTGTTTGCTTATGTTATTCCAGCAGTTGATTCCAATGAATGTAGATTTATGCATTTACGTATTGAATGTACTTATCTTTTATGCAATCAAAACGGATTTCGATTCATTGACCATGATTTTCTTGCTACTTTATTTGATTAAGATAAAATATAGGGTTTCCACTGTGGTAGACTTGGATGATATAATTGTTGTAGTACAGAAAAAATGATGTAAATCTTTTGTCAAATTTCTAATTCAAATAGTGATTACTTCAATATTCAAGTGTTTTTGGCAAAAATAATTTTCTTGTTATATCGTGCTGATGATAAAGTTGTGGCTATGAATTACTTGATTTAACATAAAATGCAGGGTTTCCATTGTGGTAGACTAGATGATAAAATTGTTGTAGTACATAAATTTGATGTAAATCTTTTGTCAAAACTCTAATTCATATATTGATTACTACAAGATTCAAGTGTTTTTGGCAAAATTAATTTTCTTTTTATATCATGCTGATGATGAAGTCGTGGTGGTGAAATGTAGGGTTCCCATTGTGGTAGAATAGAATCAATAAATTATTAAATTTCTGTTGTACAGAAAAATGATGTAAATCTTTTGTCAAATTTCTAATTCAAATATTGATTCCTCAAGATTCAAATCGTGTTGTTAAATTATGAGACCACATTCAATTAACCACCAGATGATTTAATGGTGAATAGTATAAATAACTTTCTTGTTAATTGTAGATTTTGAAAGATGAAGCTACAAGGGAGCAGTACGATTATGCAATTGCACACCCAGAGGAGGTTAGTATAGTTGATGATTGTGCCTTCACTTTGTAGTATACATGCTAAGAGTCACTTGCAGTTTTCACTTTTTTAGGAAGGAAGCTTGTAAATCTGTTTGTCAATGCTATGCCATATCACATTTGTGGCATTCTCTTTGTAAATAAGAAAATCAAATTGGCTAGAACCTGAAACACTATTCCCGTAACTCTCTTGTAAATGAGTCATCTGACATTGATGATGGATCATCCTCTGCATAAATTATCATTATCATCATCATTAATTTTCTCCTACGGTGGAAATATTGCAAGGGAAAAGAGGAATACTCTCCATTCTAAAGTTGACAATGCAATAATGAAGCAATATATTGTTGTCATTTCCGAGTTTTGTTTGATCAATTCAGTTCCATGATTAGCATTGATCGATGAATAATGTATGATTCAAATTTTTGAGAAAGTACATTCATCCGACCAGTGACCTTGTCTTACTTATGTTACCTGTCATAAATTATGAGTTATGAAAGGTTGGGTTGTGCAAAATGCCATCGTTTACCGGATGAATAACAGAAATATCCTGATACAGATTTCATGCTTTGAAGTGGGAGATTTTTAATCACATTAAATCTTCAGTTCATATTTGCATTTGTTACAAGAGGTTATACTGACCGAAAAAAAATTTGGGCTGTCATTGCATTTTCCTCTTTCTCTCTCTCTCTCTCTCTCTCACACACACACATTGTGTGTGCACTGACCTGTTCAAAATATAGAAACAAGTGTTCAAAAATCTTTCCGTGCATTTGATGTCCACTTATCTCTTTTCCTTTTTTGTTTTTCATCAAGAGCAACCATTTCTTCTGATAGTTAGGTTGTTATCATAATTGGGAATTCTTAACCTTTTTCTCCTTGTTTATTAGGTATTTTATAACACAGCTCGATACTACCATGCTTACTATGGCCACAAAACAGTGAGAACATTTTACATTTCCTTGCTAATCTTTTATATACTCCGATTATTCAAGATTAACATGACTAATAGAGACTTTAATCTTCATTCTGTTTTACATTTATCCATATTAGCCTATACTTTGACATTAACAATTTCTTTTATTAGGATCCTCGTGCTGTCTTTGTCGGACTTATTTTGATGCTCTCTGGATTCCAGTATCTAAACCAGTGGACAAGGTATACGCAGGTAACTGGAGACATTATCTATTGCATAAAGGATTATCATAGGATGTTTTTAAGGGAAAGGCTAATGCTAGGATGCAATATTAAAGCATAAATGCAGTATAAAGTGTAATGTTGCAAGCAACATTATTTTGGACAAATTCTTTTTGGCCATAGCTTTACATGTTAGCTAGTTGCTATTTCTCATTTCATATGCACTTGTACATCAGAGTTCAGACACACTTACCACAGGAAGCTGTGCACATACTTGGTATAGAAGCTATGAAACTTAGAGTACCCTCTTTGCTTTTTTCTCTTCTACTGCTATATTAAGTTTTCTTGTTGCTTCAGGCTATTGATATGGTCAAGAAGTCACCCGCCTACAAAAACAAGCTAAAGGCCTTGGAACTTGAACGCAATGGGGGAGTGACAAATAAGAAGAAAAGTAACAAGCAAGTAGATAAGTAAGTTTATTCTGAATACCTATGGTTGACTTGTCTGACATGTCTATATTTCTCGTTGAGCTCGATTCGATACTTTTCTTTTAGGATTTTAATTCTATATGCACTCAGTAGTTCTCTTTTTTCTTGAATTTTTTGAGGTGAAGATGAGTGGAGTTTCCTTTTTTTTGGCAGGAAGCTACAGGAAGAGCTCAGCAAGGAACTTGATCTGCAGATAAAGGGTGCTGAAAAACCCTCTGTTTGGGAACTTTTAGGCATTCGTTTCTTGCTACTCCCTTACACTGTGGGGAAGGTTAGTGTATTCATCTTTCTGACACTAATTACAGATGCATGAAAGAACGCCATTAATTTTTCAGGCTGTTCTCAATTGTTGTCTTTTGTGATTGCCATTAGTGCATTAATCCAAAATCTTAAATTAGATTACGCATAATAGAACTACAAAATCTTTGCTGTCCACAGCTTTTATTGTGGTATGGATGTTGGTTCTGGAGATACAAGGTGAAACGAACTCCGTATTCATGGGAAGATGCCTCCTATTTAACAAGAAGATCCCTTGGAGTACCTTCTGATTCATGGAGATATACAGGTAGCACAGCTTGTCTATCTCAAAATTCATCTTTTCATATTCGGACCAAGAACAGTTGCAATCTTTATTCTAGGTCACCTTAGGAATGCTGATCTCTTTATGAGGTTTCTGAACTTTCTGCACACACACACACACTGAAACTACCTTGAATTTGTTTATTTGGACCTACCTTGAAACGTGTTTGCTGTCAAATGGATCAAGGGATTCACTTTCTAGATAGCAACCATA
>CAIGRF010174808.1:9642-23486 GCA_903798235.1 Fraxinus ornus
AAATGGCTAGCTGAAGTGTCTAGCCGAGGTACCTGAAGAGGTACAATCGAGGCTCCCCAAATGGGTAGCGGAAGTGCCTAAAACCGAGGTCCTTGCACCTCAAGGCCGAAGTCCATGCTGAGGCACTGACTCTTCGAGGCTCTCAATTCATCCGAGGTTTATGAAGCTGATGATGTCTCTTGTAATAGGTTTGGAGATCTTTTAGAAGTGATTGATGTGACGTCTATAATAAAGTTTTGTCAGTAGGTCAGCCTATTGTATAGAGTGGCTGAACTCATATCAATGTATTAATTGCATGAATGAACAATGATGTGACATCCTAACAAAGGAGATGATGCCACTTGGTTCTGATCGAATTGTCACCACCTCGGCTAAAATAGCATAAATAGCCCCTCTTTGTTTAGAAAATGGGTTGGGATCTTTGTAATCAAACAATTATAAACAAAATACCTTCATTCTCGTGAAATACACAAATTGAAGAATATTTAATTACTTTGTTATTTACATAATTTACAAAACAATGGCAAATATATCAAGATTCCAGCACAAAAACACCATTTTATTATATCTATCATTCCACATATTCCACTACAAAGAAGATATTTATTCTTGATTATCTTGGTTTGGCGATCGTTGATAGTGCGGTTGGCGTTAAATCTTATTGTCGGAGTTCGAACGTTTCGTCTCTTGCCGAAAAGTGCCTCCCGCATCCTTTCAAATTTGGCTACCATTCTTGTTCCGATAGAAACGCGTCGAATCCGTATTTGACGTGGCGAGAGTGGGCCCAACATCCGTTGAACTCAATTTTTGGGGTCAACAGACAGTTTCCTCCTTTTGCCAAACCCGCTACACTTTCTCCTCCGAAATCCACCATCTGAGTGTTACCACTTCAAATTCAAGCACTAGTAATTCCACTACCACTGGTCCATTAGACTTTCTTGAAGATGGCCCTTTAGCGATCTCGTCTAGTCAGGTAATTATTGGTGTTGAGTCACGTAACTGAGTTGTCTACGTCTTGTTAACTCTAATTATGTGCTTGCTATTACCACCATCGATGATAACAACATCAATGTGTTTGAAAATCACCCTCGAAAAATTGAGTAACAAATGTGGATATTTTTATGGCATTAGATATTGGTTAAGGAAGATGAAGGAGAGAATGATCCATTTGCAGCTAGTTTCAAATGTGAGCAAGGCGTTGGCAGGATTTGAGGTGGCGGCGATGGTGCCAGGGTTTCGGTTGGGCATGGAAAAAGATAAACTTTTTCTATTTTATTTCTTTTTTGTTTAATTAAAGTTTATTAGTTCTATTTATGTGAAAATATATAAAATGACTATTTTGTCCTCCTTTGAAATTGTTAAAAATGTGGTCAAAATACTTATTTTTTGTCAGCTAATGGATGGATGGACGGATTTCATCCATGTGTCCTCCATTTGCTAAATTTTGAAAGGTTAGGGACCTCAGTTGCTATTCTTCCATAGAGAAGATGATTTTTATACTAATATATTTTAAATTATTCGAGCTCTTATTTTTTATTTTTTATTTTTAGTATTATTTCCTTCTTTTCTATTTATTTATTTAAGGAGGACGGTAAATTAATTATTTTACAATATTTACCGTTTGTTGACGAAAGAAATTGACGGAATGAGATGGAAAGGTCCACCTCTGCAAGAAAATGTTGAAATGAGGTGCAAATGTCAAGTTTGAAACAATAGAGACATTTGAGTAATGAGTACAAATGATAAGTACGTTTTATGCTAATTACCCTTTTTTTTCTTTACTTTTGTAATAATATTGATTTTTTTATCAAATGTGGTACATTGACAACTAAGTGTTAACAACGGATTAAATTAGTCACTGTGTAAGGGGATAGTACGCGAACGACACAATGATTTTCTCTAAAATTCTAAAAAAAAAAATTACATACAAATATTGTAAAAAGAGCTTAACAACTTAAGGAAAAAGAATTCGGGTTAAATAAAATAAAAATGAAAAGAAAACTTTTTGCTTACATTTCCTACCTTTTCTACAAAGACAAAATAATAAACAACATTTAAAGTGGATTAAGTCTTGTGTGTATTTCATAATGGAGAAAAAAGTTGAAATCAAGAAAAAAGGAAAAATCAAATCAAGCAACTTATATTGCCCCCAAAAAGTTTGAGCCTTGTTTGTTTTAGATATTTTAATAGTTACTATTAGGAAAAATTGCAGCAACGGTATTTAACATTTTCATTTTTGTAGACTTTATCCTAACATTCATTTTGTGTCAGAATACGTCCTTAACCTTTCATAAATATACAACTGAGGTCTCTTTGGATAGAAACTATCCAAACTCAGTCAGTTAATCTGGAAAATTAAAAAATCAGGTGTATTGACCATTTTAATGATGGACAATTTCGCCCAATCAGTATTTCTCACTTGATTTAAAAATTGAAAAGTAACCAAAGAATGAGGTATCTATATAAGGTTGAAAAGAAAAGATTTAGTGAGGCATCATTTTGGTTGGTGAGGGATGTAAACTTCATGAATTTGGTGAAGTTGCTTGGGGATAAGATGATTGTTGAGTTGTGGTGTTTGCCTGTGGTTGAAGTGTTGGAATTGCCATAGGATGAAAATGAAGGTGGATGTTGACATAAGTAAGGTTTCGGAGAAGGTGGAAGAAACAGGAAATGTAGAGGATGATGATCAACTTGAACACCATATACAATATGTTGTAGAGGTGCATGATAATTTTGTAGATGGTGATGATCTGTATACAGTTGATGAGGTTGAGAGTGCATGTGAAATAGATGAAATGCAAGTAGACACAGATGGTGATCATGAGGTACATGTTGAAGTGGAAGTTAACATGGATGATAATACTGATAGAAATGCAGAGCTCAAGAGGCTGGTGAAAATATAAGGACTGCAATGGATGAACCTGTAGGTGATACTAATTTTGGGATTGCAGTTGTTTAAAATTTGGAGCCCGTAGTAGATGAACCTACAGATGTTGAAGTGGAGGCAACAATAGAGGAACCTGCAGATTTTGAAGTGGAGACAACAGTTGATGAACTTGCAGTTGAAAATAATGCACCTACTGTTGATGATACTCCATATGAACTTGTAGTTGAAGTTGAAGTGGAGGCTACGGAGGATGAACCTGCAGTTGAACATGCTGATAATGCACCAATTGGTGAAGAAAATGTAGTGGGGGGATTTTCCAAGTGATGGGAAACCTGTGGTGCCTCCTGCTGATAACGCACCACATGTTGAAGAACCTATGGTTGAACCTAAAGTTGAACATGATGGGACTATGAATTTGAAGAAGGACATTTGGAGGACTTTAGTGATCTAGAATATGATCAGGAGGAAAATGTAGCCAAAGATGACAGTGATGAAGATGCATTCTTCAGGTTGATTGGACCTCATTATATTGGTGATGATAACATCGGGATGGAAATCAGGGCAATACAGATGCTGCAGATGGTGATGGAATAGACTACGATGACTTAGATGACCTGAGAAGCATTCCAAGTGACAATGAAGAAGGGAAGCAGCACAAAGATGGGATCGTGCTTTTTGTGAATTATGACTATAATTGAAACAGTAAAGACAAATGCAAGATAATTGAAAGCAGATTATGCCGGTGACGAGAAACTTAAGGCCATCAATAGAGATTGTATGAAATGGAGTGTGGACTTGGCAAGAAAGGAATGTGTATATAAAAAATGGCAACTTAATGGAATCCTCTGTGCTCATGTAATCTCTGGTATGCTTTCTAGGAACATTGGCATATACGAGTACGTTGATGCATGTTACACCAAGGAAGCTTATCTCAGGACCTACAACCCAGTAATCCAACCAATATAAAGTCTTGAGTTATGGCCAGAAATTGGTAGTCATCCTCTTAATCCACCCATAAAAAAGAAACAGGCAGGTAGACTAAAAAAGATGAGAAAAAGGTCACAAGTTGAACCACCTGCTGGTACCAAAATTGCAAGAACCGATATGAAGAAGACATGTAGAAGATGTGGAAGAATAGGCCATAGCAGGAGAAAATGCACAACCTCATTGTCTACAAATGCAAGTTCCCAGCTAAACTCATAAACAGATACTCGGCAACAGTCACACTAACATCACAGGGCAAGAGAAAATCATCTACATCAAATAAGTCTCGGGTACAGGCAAAGAAGAAGGGCAAGGGAAAAAGAACTTAGCTTGTACTGCTTTTGTGTCTTCTTAGACTTCCATTATTGTTGTATATGATCTTTCGTGAGGGATTAATGACATTGTCTAGGAACTTTACAAAGGTTTAAGGACCTGAGATACAACTGAGGTAAATGTTTTGTACTTCTATTGCAACTTGTTTTGAAGGTTTGGGATCTATTGTGCAAATGGTTCAAAACGTTTGGGACTTCTTCTACGACAACTGGAAAACGTTCGGGATTTCTTTTGAGACTTATGAATTTTATTTAAATCATCATTGCACCATCTTCATAACGTTTTCCAAACAAAAATTTCCTTCTATTTCTAAATTATTCATTCTCAACAAAGAAGATGAATATAGGAGAAACAAAACATCGAAACACAGTTGAATAATAACATGTTTTATTACTAGAAAATAAGTTCTAAGACAACAAACCACACGATTTGTCACTGTGAGACCCACATTACAACACAAAAACCCAACATCTTAGCTCATATCTAACCCATGTCTAGGTACAAACTCATTTCACTAAAACTCCACATACAAATCTAATGAGCCAATCTTCCCTGCTGTATGACCTCTTGAATGGAGGGTGTTTATTTCATGTTCCATCTCCTTCCTAACCTGTAGAAGTCCACGAATTAGCTTATTCGATCTCACATACATCGGTGATTCAACCAAGTCGAAGAAATTACATCCACCCACATCTTTAAGTCGTGGACAGCTGATAAACCTTTTTCTTGGGTTCAAGTTTGTCCACAAAGTGTTCATCTTCACAGGGAATCCACATCTATAGACATTCATCTATATCTCCTTTCTAAAAAGCATCTGACAGTTACTAGAGGTAAGAGAGAATAAATATTATTGAACGATGTGGAGGAAAATGTACAGTGACTTGAACAGTATCGAGTGAGAAATATTGATTGGACGAAATTGCTCCTCCTTAAAAAGGGTCAATACTTCTGATTTTTTAATTTTTTAGGTCAACCGACGGTGTTTTTAGTTTCCATCCAAAGGGACCCCAGTTGTATATTTAAGAAATGTTAGGACCTCGTTTGGTACAAAATGAAAGTTAGGGTAAAATTTACAAAAAATGAAAAGATTAGGGATCATTACTGCAATTTTCCTTTAATACTAAAAAGTAATCAAAACATAATCAATTATTTTTGAACTTTAGAAGTAGGGAAAACTACTTTTCAATGTACTAATCAAAGCTAGTATGAATGAGGAATGGATGAAAGGTAAATTGAGAAGATATTTATTTATTTATTTTTTTTTTTTACCAAAAGCTCAAGTAGGTGGGTTTTCAATTAAAACTCATTAATTATCAATTAGACTAGATTAATATCTAGCCACCCTTGTATACTGTGTAAAGAATTGAAAACAATTATTAGATAAAATAATTGGCAATATTACTGTGTATCTCTTCTTAAATTTTATTAAGCGCGTTTTGAATCCAATTCTTTAAAACGTATTTTCAATTGTACAATCTCTTAATAAAATAATTTTTCATATAAATAAAAAGCGTTTCTCTACATTTTAATCACATTCTTTAGAAAAAGTATTTTTCTTAAAAAAATGGAACTCAAACAGCATCTAAATCTCATTAAATTCATAATGTCAAATATAGTGTTGTGTTGACTCTATTTTATTTATTTATTTATTTTTTAAACACTGGGTAATTGAAGCTGAACATTTTGTAACGATTTCTCGAAATAAAAGTATATAATAAGTGCAATGCAAGAAGTTAACAAAGGCGCCTGTAGCTCAGTGGATAGAGCGTCTGTTTCCTAAGCAGAAAGTCGTAGGTTCGACCCCTACCTGGCGCGTTTAATTTTTCATAATTTTTGCTTTTCTATAAAACCCAGCCTTTGACATCAACTTCAAACCAACAGGGAAAAACCATTGCAACTGCAGATTCATTTTTTCCATCATCCGTACAAACTCATACACTAATAACAATAGCATCATTCTCGATACAATTGTGCACAAAATTACGAGCAAAATACAATTGAAGTAAATACATCGACGATGTTTATTTCAGTTTTATTAATTTATGGAAACCTACCAAACCTTCTGCTAATTTGTTTAACCAGTATACTTAATTTTGTCATTTTTTTTTTTTTTTGGCATTTTCGACTATTTCAAGTATTCCATCCTTGTCTTGGTTTAGCCAATCCACCCCTCAAATAGAGCCTGCTAATCTTCATTTTCCTTAGCCTAACATTCGGGAAGATCACTTGGAGGTGGCAAGATTGATTCATTTGGGCCTTCGCCATTTTCCACCAGAAATGCCATCTTAAGCCCCCATGTCGTATGAACTTCCAAGTGACAATGCAAAAACCAAATCCCTGCAAAATCAAATCTTCATCATAAATCACTGATATGTACTATGTATCACCTTTGACTTGTTCGTAAAATGGGTTTTGTAGTATTAATGAAGAAAAAGAAGCTAAAGTCTCGTTCATTGTAATGTCGATAATAATTAAAAAAAAAAACCGAGCTGATGAAGAAGCAAGCAAGCAATATGTACCTGGATTATCAGCCATGAATCTTATTGCAGTCCAGCCACCAGTTGGTACACTTATTGTATTCCTCTCAACAGGATCGATAAGATTGAAATTTTTTGGATCATTCTTAGGATCGTAATTGCCTACGCCCTTCCCCACCACGAAAAAGTCAAATCCGTGCAAATGTGTTGGATGGCTCTCTGGTGCTATAAAAGCATTGCCTTGGATAACAATCTGAACTGCAGAATTATAAGGCAATCTGTATACTTTTGTGCCATTATTAGTCTGCATGTTCTGTGGTGGAGAGCCAGTGTAGTTAAAAGGGATAGGGGGATTTCCCGGAAAATCATCAGTGAAAACTCCACCTATGTTATAGTAATGCGCTTGAAGCAGAGCTGTAGTAGGCATAACAAAGCTAACATTGTTGATATCGCCCACAACACGGCTTCCGTTTACACATGTAGCACATGGATTTACACCGACACCTATAGTGAAAAACAGTGAGTGATCGATTTTCAATGGGACGTTTGAGGGGTAAGTTTCGGAATTAAGGCTCCGAAGGGAGTCCATGAAGGATGCTGTTACTGGTGTTGCATTCCGTGGGGGCATGGCAGTGAGGGATGTTGTAGAAAATGGTGCAATGCCTTTATAGCGCAAGATACCGGTTGCAGTTTGGTTATCTGTGGCTACTGTGGTGTCCATAAATGGAGATATGGCCACTAGATACTTGCCAATACTTTGATCTGCTGCTAAAAGGGCTGTTGTAGTTTGGCCAGGACCTATGAAAATTGTGTCGGTTTGGAAAGGCTTCGTGTATGTAGCATCAACCCCAACAATTGTTAGTTTGTGCCCTGCAATTCTGAAGAAGAGTTCTTCGTTAACTGCTGCGTTAACAATGCGCAGCAGGTAGATCTTGCCCGTTTCCACGTGCAGAGTATAGCCTGCAACAACAGCAAATTAAAAACTATTGCCATATTTATGTGAACTCATTTCGTTCACTGTTCTATTAGTTTCAGGATGCATAGGCACATCATAGAATTTAAGCAAAATATAATTCTCAACACTGGAGAAATATGGCAAGTATTTCACGAAAAATGAACTGCCTAGAGTAGTAGAAAAGAGATGGTGGTATGCAATAGACAATAATGCACGGGACAAGGAATGAGGTTATAACTTTCTTTCTTCCTTAATCACATCTTATGCGGCCCCGCAGTTGAAAATTCCAAGAAGGGCCTAATCAACTTATTATTCTTTGATATAGTTAAACTGGAAAAACGACAAGAATGTGTGTACCCTATTTCAGTACCCTTAGAAGTGCAATTTGCAACAGGTCCAGGAAGTCCATTAATGGTATGTGCATCTGATACATTAGGTGGCTGTCCTGCTTTCATAGCCTGGTTGATCACTGCCTCCACATCTGATTTCCACCATTCTCCTGCACGTTTCGTACGCAGTATTAAATCATATTCGATAATATAGCCAACATTTTTTAACTACGGTCTCGAAGCATGAGTTGACAAGAAATGCTAACCAAATATGATTATCTCTTGCTTGTCAGGTTTGGGAAATGGATAAGGAACACCGCGTTTGGGCAACATAACAATGGCACCATGGACTGTTGCTCTTTGCCAATTGATATGTGCATGCCAAAGAAGTGTACCTCTTTGTCCTGTGAGGGTGAAGTTGTATATATAACTTTGCCCTGTCTGAATAGGACATTGGGTGATATACGCGGGTCCATCTGACCAACCTGTTCGCAACTGTCTAACTCCATGCCTGAAACGTAGTAATATTAGTATATGTTTGGTACAAAGTATTAGAAAAATAATATTTTTTAATCGTACCAATGGATTGTAACATTGTCTTTTACGTGGTTGACGACTCTGACAATCACTGTGTCATCTTCCCTTGCATAGAGAGTTGGCCCTGGGAACTTCCCATTCACGGTGATAATGGGCTTAGTACTGCATAGTCTGGTTATGTTCTTCCTTACAACCTGCAGAGAAACAGATTGTTCAATACCATCAAAACACAGAGGTATATAAAGAGCAATGTTTTAAAAAGCACGAATAAGCGCAAGGCGCGAGCGAAACGCCTCTTAAGCGCAAAATTAAGATGTCAACTTCCGCTTAATGTGCGCCTAGGTACGAATAGGCGCACTTTATTAATTTTTTTTTCCTTTTTTAAAAAACCTTTCATTTAATTTAGTTTCAAGTTTTTCCTTTATGATTGACTAAATGTAGGAATTATTGAGTAAATATAAGTATTTTATAATTTTAAATGTTTGATACGTATTATTTTAATTATTAATTAATTTTTAGAATGATTAAAATTTTAAAATAATATTACGTCTAGGCTCGTAAAGTTTGAAGATTAACCTTCACGTCTAGCCACGCTTTATACTTTTTAAAATACCGATAAAGAGACAAAGCGATGTCAATCGAAACGGGTCAATTAGGCATTACATTATTTCAGAGATTCTGGATGGCCGCTAATTATCTTCGGCTAGTTTTGATTTTACGCAGGCTGGGTCAAACTGCTCATATCAACATCTGTACGCAAAATTTTTATTGCAACTAAGTCACTTCGTCCAAATCCATTAACTTCAGAAATGACAATATCGACATAACTGTTGATCATTGATCATGTCAGTACTTTCATTTGCAAACTATTTTGGTCCGATGAAGTGAGACTAAACATCAAACAAACATGTCTTAAAAAATTTAGTGTAAGGAAAACAGTTGAATGGCTTAAATACCATATCAATGCTATTAAATTTCGACAATGCAGTGTTTGGCAACATATAAAAGAAAAGGCATCAACCAGTATGAGTAAAATACGATAATTCATTAGTTTTATCAAACTATAAATCTTACGTTAAACTGGACTGGTCTGCAACAAAATGTACTTACACTGAATTTGTAGTGACGAACAATGGATTCAACACTCGAAGGATGCCAGAAAACTGCCACCATCAACAAAGCAAGAACCCGAAATGACATCATGTTTTTTCTTCTTTTTGTCTGAATTCTAGATTGTCTTATGTTTAGCACAGATCAATGTTTGACCTGTTCACATTATAAATAAAGGGAGAAAATGTGTTTATTTATACTGTGATGCTACGTCATTTTACTTGGTTAGGTGAGTAGAAATAGCCAGCCACGAATTCGAAAGTTTTCTTGCATATTACACAAAGTAGTTATTTGTCCTGGAATAAGTTACTCTGCTCACATTCCTCTTTCACTTGACTGCAACTGATGTGAGAATACCAAAAACACTAGTCTCCCCTTTATACATTGCTCTTCCTCTCACGTATACTGGATTAGGTCCATGCCTCGATTCTTGTTCGTCTGGTACTGTTTCGCGAATTCAATTTTTTTTCATCAAGAACTTGAGACGTGGATACGAAATAAAAGAATTTATTTGAATGTAACTTGTATATGGCTGTAATGTACGTAGTATGTATTATGTAGCTGTTAAGCAATAGAGTTGTACTATACGCTTCCAGAAGAGTATATTAGTATGGGAAAGGTTGATTGTAATGGTTTACTATTATTAAAAGACATCTGGAAGAAGCAAAAGGATATTTAGTTGAGAAATCGTTTTCATGAATGAGAAAATCAAGGTATAATTGTTACCTTAACATCTTTACAATGCAGAGATTAGATGGGGTTTACTAGTCATAGCTCCCACCTTCAACTCATTCCTAATACCCACTAATTAAAATTTTGATTTAAGTGATTATAGAGTATTGACTAAGCCCCCCGACACATTTTTTTTTTCGGGGTGTGTTTGAACCATATTATTTTGAAAGAATGTATTCTGGAATAGTAGATTGATGGAGAATGAGTGGTTGAAAAAGAAGGAAAAAGTTATTGATGTGATGAAAAATATTATTTTATTGAAGAATGTGTGGTTGAAAATGAGTAGAAGAATAAAAATGAAAATTTTAATGTGACTTAAATATAGTGGTGGCAATGGGCCGAGCCGAGCCGAGCCGATTCGGCCCATGCTAAAAAAAGGATAAACCCTCCTCATTTATCCGGGTTTGGGACCGACTACTTCAATTTCGAGTAGGCGGAATTAAAAATTGTACACGAACAACTTGTTACGTGTACAATTTTTNAACATACTCTAATGATATTTTTGTAACATGAATTTGAGAGAATTAAGGAAAAAAGATGTGACAATTTTTAATTGTCATGTCCAATCTTATTTAGTTTGGATATACTACTTAATGTTAATATTGTTGGAAATGATTTAGTGAAATGGGTAAACTTTAAGTCCCCATAATGAGTGGGACCCATATGTCGATCATAACGGGACCAACCATTTTCACGTTCTAGTCCGCGGAGTGATTAACGTGATATATTTATTTATTTATTGAAAACTATTTAGAATTGAATGAAATATTTAATATCAAAGTAACCCACTTGAAACTATAAACTAGTGAAAAATTTGATTTATTGGAAAAATTCTCAAACACTTATCCTATATAAGAAAGTTAGGAAACTTTGGTGTGGTTTATAGAGTATAAGGTTGAGAATTGAGCTTGGGCTATATGAGGTTCCAATTGTCTTTAGAAGGGGGGAGACATATATCCTATTAGATTCGGTCCAAACTCAATGCACGCACTTTCATCAGTCCGATTGGCTCGGCACGGCATGAGCCCGAGCCTGGTTATGTTCGTGTGCAGATGCGTCCTTGTACTATATTATCTTTTTGGACAATTTATTTATTTTTGATCAAATTGTAATTAATCAAATTCTTAGGTACTTAATGAAATCATTTTTTTATTGTCTTATTTTCGGATAATAATTTTTTGGATGTTCTGTTAAGCGACTATTAACCGACCGAACAACCGACTGTTAAACGTCTAAACAGTCGACTAATAGCCGAACCTTGCTGTCTGTTAGAGTTTTGAGGGGTTGTCTGAACATTGACGACTATTCTGAAATGGCTTAAAGGTATGGCCACGAACAAGCTTATAAATAGCCTGACCGCTACCAGAAAAATTACACTGCTTTGAATCTCACTTCTCTCTCTCTTTTTGATATTGTTCTCAAAGTGAAAAAACACTTCATTGAGTTCATTGAAACTCCTACAGATTGTTGTGCTGCTTCCGTAAAAGACGAAATTCGTTATATTCTGAAAAACGATTGTTTAATACCTTTAGCACCTGTGAATGCAGCAAATTCGTTTTAAGAAAACATCATGAACTCGATGGGCTCGAATTAATATTGTGATACTGTCGATCAAACTGGTTACGCTGTCCAATTACTTAAGGTAATTTTGTAATAATGTTCGAAGGAGACTTTTATATTCCAGAATTTACAAATACAACTTGTATAGAAGTTAAACGATTAGAAAGAGGCCACATTTTGATCCACTCATATGAACAAAAAGAACGCATCGCGACCCGTAACTGGTGAGCCATTGATTGGCGCTGGTCGCATAGGGCATTCTAGTCTGCATTGTCCACGAACTTCCACAAAATATTTAATCCTTGTATAGCTAGAATATCCTCTCCAAGCCCAATAGGAGGAGCATAAGAGTTGTTTTACGCTATGAAATACTTTGTGACCGTTGGATTATATGTATTAGTTGTTTCTGAATCATATAGGTGTCAAAGAATGAACCGGACAATGTAAAAATATGGTTTGATCACTAGACGGACCCTTAAACAAAATTAATATTACAGATCGAGATGGTCTAACCCGTCAATTTTTATTTTTCCCTTTAAAAATTTAAATACAATTCAAAACCTAGACTTAAGTAAAAATGGATGACCTGGCCGATTCTTATGGACCCATCCCTGGTTGGATTGTTCGTCTAACAGAACTCGACTATTAAAATGGACCACCCATGAGTCGATTCAGATTGGGGCGGGTCGGTTTCAATTCAGATTTTTCCTTTTTGTGTCAGGCCCTATCCTTAAAAGTGTGAAACTATTTTGGCACCAATGGAATCACGTGATTGAGAAAGTTTAAGAAAATCTTTACAGTATTTAGTCAAAGTTATTTTATCACATTACAAAGGCTTTATAGAATTTTACTATTACGATATCAATTTTTATTACGCAGGCTTAAGAAACAAGTTTCAAAATTCTATCAATTTTAATAAAGTCAAATTCAATAAATTTCTAAGTTCTAAGCATATTATAAATAATACAGATTTTGTGTCTTGATATTAATAATTCTTTTAAGTCTTGACTTAAAAGCTTGTTTGTCTAAGATTTTTTTTCAAATTATTTTTTTCTCAAAATTATTTTTACACATTTTATTTGACCTACAACTTTGCTTCACTTTTTAATCACACATTTCAAAAAAAAAAAAAATAAATAAATAAATAAAATAGTTTTCTCTTAAAAGAAAATATGTATCAAAAAAAGTTTTTACTTTTTAGCCTTATTATTATTATTATTATTATTATTATTATTATTATTATTATTATTGTTATTATTATTATTGTTTTATGGCAATTGAAACAAATTTCATGAACAATTGTGAATTTTTTTNATCTCCAAAAGATTCTCTATTTATAAAGAGTATTTTATGTATAATATAGATTTTTTAAAATTTAGAGAGTAAATTTTTTTTATGCACTCCAACAAACTCTTTATTTTGTTTTTTTCCAATGAATATTTATTGATTTCTCCTCATATTTTATTTAATATAATTTTTTTATGTTAATGGCCAATCAATATAGTATTTTATAAGTTTAGATGTTTGGTAGGTATTGACCCAAAAAAAAAATGTATCAAGAATGTGGTCAACAAATCCCAAGGCCTCACACGTCCACACAAGCTGAATTCATGCACACTTGGATGAACCGTTAGCCAGAAGTTGCTTTCTCTGGAAGAGATGTAGTTGGTTGCGTACACTCCGACGGTCAAGTCAGATGGGGAAATAGTTTAGGGTGTTGGAGAGTTTTGAACGTGAGCATCCAATCAATAAAAAAGGGGTCGGCTTGGGAGTCAGTAATTAATAAGTGTGTGTAGCAAGATTATCACTTTGAGAGTCTAAACTTGTATTACCTTTTAATGACACTAAGTGTGAGCTTTTATAGCTAGGCAAAAGTGAATGGAAACCATTGGATAATAGTACAGGTGGTTCAATCTAAATGACTTTCCTCTCGTCATATA
>CAIGRF010174830.1:14109-31326 GCA_903798235.1 Fraxinus ornus
ATGCTTGATTCATCGTTCGGGTCAACTTATGAATAATTGCAATTTAGTCCCCAAACTTTTATTTCCTTCCATTTTGGTCTTTTTTTGCCTTTTTTCGTGTACATTTCATTAATTTCATCAAAGTGGGCCTACAAACACAATTCATATCGAATTAAGCCATAGTCAAGCATTTGTATCCGCAATTAATCATGTTTTGTTGCATAATTAAGTGCGCAAAACGCACTTATCAATGGGTAATAAAGGGTTACCATACGTAGGAGAATTAATACTACATTTTGGAGAAGATATCAGCATAATCCTCATTCCATAAAGAATAGGACTTTGCTTGATAACAAAATAAGAAACACAAGCAGTCTTAGCGATCAAATTACGCAAGTAAATATACAACATACGAAGAAAATGTCCTAGTTTTGCAACTAATTGTAACCATTAAGCTAACGGCAGCCCACCTGCTGTGCAACTCCCCTTCCTTCCCACACCCCAATGGAAAATGGAGAGAAGGGAAAGCAAAAATGTAGACTTTAAAGTGAAAACAAAACACGTAATTCAATACAGCTGAGTTATAACAATGTATAGCTTCCATGTGCTCAAGCGTTTCTTTGCTACCCTTGACTGTGGAAAGATACTTAGGAAACATGACAAGATGAACAAACAATTAAATATCCCATGCATATATAGCAATTCCTTTTCTCCTCCCCAAAATCAGAGTGGAAATCTCACTATAAATACCAACACAAGGATTATTCGGAACATAATTGATGGTGCTAATGTAGAAGTGTGTTTCTATAGTCTATAATGTTATCGATGTATGCCTCTATTCATCAAAAAATCTTTAATGCCTCTAAAGTTCCATGAAAGAATTTTACAAAACAGAAGAAGACTGGCTATTATTTATCTTCATTGGACACTGAAAACACTTCTTAGAAGTAAGTTGAATGAAACACAATGTTAAAAGATTAAAATTGAACAAGCTGAGCATGACAAATTATGGGAATAGTACATAGATGAGGAAAAAATTATTCTGGTTCAATCTATTTTATGATGACCTCTGTTTGCATCCATGAAATGAGCAAAAAGTTATAACACGAGATATCATTTGTAAATGCTGGCCTACACTACACTATCTTGGAGTAAGGTGGTCAAAAAAATATGAATACAAGTTATGTCAATGGAATAATGAGGTGAACCCAAAGACGCTAAACTCATTCATTTCGTAGGATCCATCGAAATATTTGATCATTCCCAAAATCTGGAAGAAAGGTGATGATAATGAAGAAGCAACCTATCAAATAAATTCAGGTCTCATGAAGTTACACTAGTTACATGTGATAGGTACTCCATGAGTTATTGAGTTTCTATATGTTTCTGATTCTTTTGGACAGGTTGAGTATCAAAACAAAATATTACGGTGTTTTATGACATCCAAATGAAGTAACTTATCCAGACTTGGAAAATATGGTAAGCATTAGAGTACCTCCTCGAGCATGGAACCACACTCAGAAGTCAAAGCGCTGTGGCCTCTAATAATTCCGCCAAAAGCCGATAGTGCAACACTGGCTTCATAGGCAGAGTCTTTCATTGCAAGAAGAGTAGTTTGCAAATCACCTGCAGAGGATGAAAAAGGTAAGTGGAAATCTGACAACACTGACGCCCTCTTGTAATTCCAAGTTCTATAAATTTTTTCTTTCTAAAAAAAGCTCAAGCGTTTATTTATTTTTAATCACGAGTGAATTTTAATCTCATCATGATGCAGTAAGGCCCAATCAAACCAGTTAAAAGAAGCTCTAATATAGATGCAACTTTTGAGCATTTTCATAATGATCTCATGAAAACCCATGAGTGCTCATCTTTTAAAGAATACATATATGCACACATAGGTGTGCATCATTTGAAATCTAATACTCTCCGTCTCGTTCTATGACACTTTCTATTTTGGGTTGTACTAAAAAAAATATCACCGAACAACAAAAATGGAAGTATATTTTTATTTAGATTCCAAAATGCCCAATTAAAATTAGTAATAAAATGTAAAAAATCGGCATCCACATATTCAAAACTCATTTCAGAACATCAATTTGAAAATGAGGGTGAACTGAACAATTTAATAGAATAACTGCCAAGGAATCTTCACGTATGAAATCCTGCATATTTAATGGTGAAATCACATCATAAATTAAAATCATCCTACAATCATATTATCCGGTACGCCAAAAAATCTAACAATTAAAACAGTGGGCACAATTCTGATCAATGTAAGCAAATGGTGTAAAAAATCTGTTAAAGCACCCTTTGGATCTTTTAAGAAAGTAATTGCTATGGGTTTGCGTTCACTTCCATCTTAAATGAAAGAAGATTTTCACCTGATGCGGACTTTGCTTTATCAGAAGCCATGCAAAGTTCATTTGTTGCAGAAACTAAACCACTAGAGGCAGCTTCCATGTTGCTTTGTGCAAGCTTCCATTCTTGTTCAGCACCTGATGCATAGCATGGAAATGTATATGATATCAAAGAATTATATGACCCTGCAATATAAATAACATCTATTTTCACCAAAAGACTTGAAACTAACGTGTAAAGGAGTGATAAGTAACATCCAATTTTGTTAATCCATTCAAGTAAGCTTGCTGCCACATCCCGGCATCTGCACTAGTCCTTAATGGATAAAGTTCTCCCGAGGTCCTAAAAGCACCATCTCGTGAAGCTTCAAACTCCAATATGGAGGTGCAAACTTTCATTATGTCAGATACATTTTCTTGAGCTTCCTGCAACAATTGTCGCCGCCTTGCCAAATGATCATGAAATTCGTGAGGTATTCCTGAATTTCTGGCTGACATATTTGACATGGAATTAGGACCGCCACAAGCCCAGCTCATAGCTCTCTCAAGCTTCCCTTCTGCTGTGATAGAAGTTTGCTCACAAGATTGCAAGCACTCCAATGATTTAGCTATTTTTGCAATTGAAGATTGTATATTTTCTAGCAATTTTGGTCTGTTAATGTTTAAAATAACTTTAAGCAGGTCATCATCTGCAAGAATTTTTAGAGAGATCAACTTGGTATTTTGTGAGGGGCTCAATGTGATATCGTGAATCCATTCCATCTGAACAATTTCCAAGCTGGTCTTGAGAAGAGCTTCCTTAAGTTCATTCACCTGCCTTTTCATGACGGAAGCTGCTGATTTTGCTGCCCTGACAGTTTCATGTGTATTGCAGTACTCTTCAAGCATAAGTTGCACTTCTTTAACAGCGCCAAAATCTGTCTTCGTTGGACCAAAGTCTACATCCTTTGTTGCCTCTGCTTTTTGCCTCAGAATCTCTATTTCTCTGTCTAACCTTGTCAAAAGAATTGGAGCAACTCGATCTTTCAAGTATTGTCCAATATACTCTTGAAGTTGAAATTTAACCTTTGCCTTCACTACATTCACCAGTTGGTCAAATCCTAAATTTTGATCAAAAGATGCATCGACATCATGTGTGCAGAAATCAAGCAATAGATCAACAATAGATACTTTCCAAATAAAAAAGGCATGACTGCATAGTATGCCTGGAAACTTCCATATATACTCAGATATTGGGCATCCTGAACTCATCAAGTCTGCAAGGTGAGAAATTCCACTTGAGCTGCACGAAACAGGTCCAGAAAATGAAGTCAGTGCTCGATCAACAGATTCCAACTCGGAAAACGGTTGAACTAGTGCTGCCAAGAGTGCTTTGCTTCTGAAAACACGTGGCTCTCTTTCTGGCTCAGCAGCAATTAGAGATTGCAATTGCATTTCAGAAGAGGCTAAAGTGCTATTAATACTTGCTTCTTTCTTTAGAAGAGATGAAGTTCGCAGGTCTTTCTGGTTCCACATCTGATGAAGTTTATCCAGCTGCTCTCTGCAAGCTTCTTCTTGAGAGGCTAGTTCCTCAGCCTCTTCCCAAGATAAATGGTCTCTGCCCTTGACAGCAGCTTCTTCAAGAGCCAACTGTTGCTCAGTGATGAGACCAACTTTCACAAAGTAGTTCTGTTCAAGTTCAATCAGAGAAGCCCTCTCTAGTTCAACCTCGATAAGCTGCTCCAGTGCTGTATCTATTGATCCCCGAATTTGGGAGACTGATCCAAAAACATCCATAACTCCTGAATTAAATGAAATTACAGATTTTATCACACTAGGTAGAACGACTTCAATCATTTCCCAAACAAGGTTTTTACAGTAAAGAAGAGTGGTTTTAAAAATAGAAGCCCAGTTCAGTTGGGATGCATAATTTAAACTAAGTGCATCGGCCTCAATGACACAGCTATCCTGTCCAATACTCTGCTTTAGCTCATTGAGAAACTCAGTTACAAGGACACATTTTTCTATATGTTCTTCGAGCTCATTGAAAAACGATCCAAGATCAGATAATGGCCCTTTGTCTGTATTTCTTTCCCCTGGAAAATGATTCAGGCCTTTATTCACCAGGTGCTTAACATCATAGAACAAATTGCTTGTGGCTGTATCTAATACAATTAGAACCCTTTCTTTCTTTTGTTCAATCTCCCCATGCAAGGCAGTTTCTGATGGTTCTCCATGTGTCACTGGTCCCAAACCCAAAATATTGTCTCTCCTATTGAGAGTAGCGTGCTGCGCATAGTTCATGAAAGCAGATAGAAGACGTTCCTTGGATTTCACTTCAGTATCTGTACCAATAGAGTTCACAAGTTCAGCTCGCTCTTCTTCCAATCTCTCTATATCTCCTGCATACTTTGCTACCTTAAGACAAAGATCATCATATCTGCTCTTAATAGAACTATATCCATCTCTGTGTCCATTCATGATGAGCTCAGCTCCCTGTCTCCGAGCAACCGATATAACATCTGACGAGAGTGCATTCAGAGAAAGTAAAATCTGTTCCCAACCATGTACTGGACTGTTTGTAATGTAATTTAATGGAAGGATCCGCTGCAGAGCCAATGAATACAATTGGAGTGCTGCAACCGCAGAAGAAAGCCCAGAATCCAGCTCAGCTACTAAATGAGAAACTTCCCTATCAATGTCGTGGCACTGAACTTGTGTGGGTTCAGGAACAACGGTCAATGGAACCCCAGCCACTAGAACTGCAAATGTCAGTGATAAAGCTTCTTCTGAACCAGTCAGCTTTATACATGCTTTAATTTCGGGAATTGAACTACTTCTTAAAGCATCAAGAATCCTTCCATGCTGCTCAATCCAAGTTGAAGCCTCTCGCCCTTTCTCCACTATCATAGCCTGTGCTTGACTGAATTCTCGAGCCTGCAGTTCAAACAAGGCACAACTTTTCTCTGAATTACAAGTTGCTTCAGCAACAATTGATTTTGCAGATGTCTTGTGCAAAAGAAGGTTAGATCTCTCTTGGTCCGCATGATAAAATAGACTGGAGACAACCTCATATTGATTCAGAATGTCAGCAAACCTCTGCACATCATTTCTAAAGGATCAATAAGCTCCAACTACTTAAAAAACTTGGGATAGGCCAATATGACAGTAAGCTATACGCACCTCAAGGGTCGACTCAACAGCTGGTAAGGTAGCCAGTAAAAGATCATGATGTTCCTGGTGATTTAAAACAAGAATGAGTCAACTCTAAAGTCATAATCAAATGTGTGCTCGTGATTCATTCTCAAAGAAAAGGAATGTAAAGGATGATATTACTTGACTATTATTATCACTGTCAAAAGAGGACTTAGCGAAATCCAAAACAGATCAACTGAATAAAAATTGCAGTAAAAAGGTTTATCAGAACTATTTACAGAATACATTATAAAGCAGCAAAGACTAAATAAAAATTCCATCTAAACAAAGACCAGGGCTGAAAATTTCAGAACTTCACATGGACATGGAGACAAAAAGAGTTTAGCCTAAACCAAACAAAAAGGTTTCTTACAGAACTCTTGATATTCAATCCCACAAAGGGACAGATACCCTTCAACTATTAGAAATTACAAAAAATCAGATGAATATTCTGTAGAATAAGCCAATAATACTGTTAAGTTATTCATCAGCACCTGCAATGGAACACGAATTTCTTGGACACGAGATGCAAATAGACTTAAGCTAACAGCAAGCTCCATGCCTTTTCTTTCTTCGCCAACAATAGCCGCATCATCATGAAAGTTTGCACGCGTCCATTCCACAAGCGGATCCCAAACAAAAACCTCTAGCAACATCAACACAATATCCTTATTCTTCTTCAGAACACCTAAAACAGCTTCACAATTTGCCCTAAAGGTACCCTCCACACCAGTCAACCCTAATGCAGCTTCAATTGTCTGGGTAAGGCGGAAGGGTACAATTTCAGGAATCTTTAATCTCTGTCCTTTGTCAAAGCACACATTGTAATCAATATGCACAATATCTCCACTACAAAAATCTATGAGGATATTATCCAAATGTCTATCACCTAGACCCAGAATATGACCAACAATACTCATGGCTGCCAGACTCCCAGAATACCTGCAAGAAAACCAATTTATATGCATAAATCAATATGAAAGGATCCCTATTTCAACAAACAGTACACACCTTGCAATAAAATGAAAACTCATCCGATCATCACAGCTCAACTTGAGAAATACCAATATGATTTTTTTAAAAATATAAAACAACTACAATTTTTAGCGGTCGTTAGCAATCATTCTATAGTGGCAATAATTGTGCTGGTGAAAATTTAGGATTGTCAATGATATTTTTAAATAAGACACTAAGATAATAAAACTCCAGGATGCCCTGTGAAAAAATAATTAAAATAGGATATAGAAAGAGAGATGCACTTGGTAATATATCCAGAACTTATGAAAATATAATGCAATAGTTGAATTCAGATAGTGAATATCGCATGCATGCAAATATATTTGTATGTTAAGCATAGTAACCATGACAACTTGTGGTAGCCTTTTAATCAAATATTAAAACCTTTTCACTTTTGAGCTGAAGGCTTTGAAACCTTCACTGGCACACCAAAGCTCCTGATGAAGAAGTTGCTTGGGAGCCTCCTTCATAAGATCCCAAAGTACTTTTCGCTTGACATCATGAGGCCAGTCTCTTCTCGATATTACTCTTCTAATGCCTTTCTCTTTGAGTGCAGGTATGATTTTACCATAAAACATGTCACTGGGCCGGGGCACAGGTGGAGGAACCATATTTTTTGTATCACCACTCAATGCAGATATCTGTGCTAACTGGACTCGGTTCTGCCATGATTTAAACACACTATAAATGCTAATGACATTATCCACCCATCGGATCAGGCCAGCTCGTCCGCTAATTGGTGTCACAGAGTAATGACGAATGCCAAGTGACCGACTACGAGTTGCAGATGATGAATGCAGAAAACCATTTACAGCTTGCAATAGCTGCATAATTCTGGCATCAAGACGCAAGTCCTCTCGTCCTTTCAAGAGATATGTATACTTCTGACCATCAGAGCCCATTATAACAAGTTTTTTGGGTTTGGTCTTGGTTGATAAAATTGCTACTTGTTCAGAGAAAGAAGCAATTGTCACAATTTCCTGGGGAGCAGTATTTAAGTCTCTTTCCGATTCAGACATTGTAATTTGCTTCTCAAGACCAGGCATTGGAGCATCAGATGATGACATCCAAGCCAAATGAGGGGCAACTTCTCCTAAAGATATTGATGACTTCCTTTGATGAGATGCCAAGGAAGCAGCAACATTCTCAAATGGTCGCCACACATCCCCTAGCATCACAGCTGATGCAGGAGGAGTCTTAAATTTTGTGACAGCTGTTTTGATTTGTTCCTGGTACTCCTCAAGGAACCACATCTCATGAGGTGTTTCAGGCTTCCGAGAAGTAGAAGCTAAACGACGCTCTAAGACCACAATGATGGGAGCCATCATAGCAGAGTATTTTGCAGCATTTATCTTGTTTTTCTCTCCAGGACTAAGAGTTGTACTCTCTGCAATTCGTGCAGCCTCCTCTTTCAGCAAATTTATGCGCCTCATAACATCTGATGAATTGTACATTTTAAAACAGGTTAAAAGATAATTAAATTAATAACAGAGCATTGCGATAAATAAAGGGGACAAAAGAAACCAAAGACTGTGCCAAATCATCTCTATATCTAGGTTTGTATAATATGAGTCTTAATCTGTGATACATTACTCCTCTATTCAACGATAACAAACTTCAAAAGTACCCCAAACATGCAATCAAGCCTTAATCAATCAAATATTAGAAGAACTATCCGATTTTAAGAGCAATAACATATGTTTACAGATTTTATAATCAAAACATCTATGGTATCAGGGCTGACATGAGAAACCAATGATGGAAACCAAAAGGTGAAACCAGCTATATCAAATTCACTCTCAAAAGTCCACAAAACCCTGAGATATCATCTCAAGCATCTTACTAAAAATCAAGTGACAGCAAGTAGAGCTTCAAAGATTATTGCCATTAAGGGGACAGCTTCAGCATATAATCCAGTACAATTACGACTTTAATAGTTTCGGATACCTCAGCAGAGATCCAAAAAGATTAGAAAAATATCCCCTGATGATCCCTCAGAATTTTGACATCTATTATGTCACTTAGCTTTGATTCGTAAATGACCAAGTATATTACAAGGGGTGTATTACGGTAAGTTCCTGTCTTAAGCAGTGTCACTGTTTTCTTCTGATACCTTAGTCCCCTTACTCCTTTTAGGGCTCAGACATTTTTTCGTGTATCCACTTTATCGCATGTGCACTCACTATGCAGCAGCATAGTGCTCTTGGTGACTCCTCCACATAAATATATTAGGAAAATAAATGTAATTTATTTTTGGCACTCACTGAGTGTGCATGAACTAGAATTAATACAGTTCCAACACATATCCAACTATTATCAAGTCATTTCAGAGAGAAAAAGATCACCTGCATGAAGATCTTGAAGTGTGCTCAGCCACAATTCCTCCCAAAGTACAGTTACATTTTCAAGCTCTTTAATCATCAGCTGAGCATCTTGTACTAACCTTGGATAAAGCTTATTCTGCAGAAAAAAAAAAAATCAGTCGTAACCTGGATAAAACTTATGCAAGAAGTACAATTTTAATGGCAATCACACTTGTGGCAACAAAAGTTTCTCAGTCATAGAGCTAACCATGACATGTATATAAAAGTAGAAGTACTATTAATAATTCAAGAAGTCCAATATTAGGAGACAGGATGTTCTGAAGAATTAAAAAAGGCTGGAATTCAAGGAACAAATCACCATCCCAAGAGAATATGTTCCCACTTCAAATTCATGTGAGAGAGATCCCAACATAAACCAACGGCCTTGCATCATAAGCAAGCTAAATAGACAATATGATAGAGCTGTTAGCAGGGCACGAGTAGGCTGCACATGAACTAGGTGAATTAGAAGAAGATATACCCATAGACAGAATAAAATCCTAGAACAAGGAGTAAACCAAGCTGAAGGATCCTATTACTAGGGGAATTTTTAAAGGAAACCGAGCCTTATCACTCAGTCCCAATCCTACTAGTTCTTTCTCTTGTTGAGTTACGAGTTAGTAAGAATCAAGCATATGGCATCTGTGGAATCGGACAAAGGATCTTCTGTAATAGATACACTGAGATAAACTGATTCTCAAAAAATTCTAGAATTTCATTTCCAACAAAACACACCACAGAACAGAAATAGAGCCCCTCTCTATAACTTCTCACAATCATCATCATTTTGTAAACAACCTACAACACAAAGTTCTAGCAAAAGCACAATGCCGACAACAAATTTTCTGGTTCAGAAAAGAAACATAGTGTAACTATAATCAGCATAATATTACATGCAGAAATGCAAAAATGTTACCAACAATACTTCTCGTAGCAAAGAATTTCATCTCTTGTTTCCTTATACTTTACCAAATAAATAAGCCAAATCCATGAAAGTTTGGCAAAAAGACCAAAGCAAGTTAGAGGTGGTAAAGTAGGAAATATAATAACCCAAACCATTTTTATCAAGGTTTGTCATGTAAGATTTTGCTTAGAAACAAGTGGATATCAACTAATATGGCATAATATAAATATAAACGAGTTAAAGATAAAAACGTGGCTTAATATCTGAGCCATATTTATTTTACAAAGTTGGAATAACTTTGATTTTGTTTTATAGTTGTTTCAAACATTAATTTAAATAAGTCACTACTGCACCATAACTGTTGAAATTTTTCACTAATGATCGATAATTCATTTAAATTAGAGATTCATTAACAACATTTCAGAATTTAAAAATACTAAAAAGTTATTGGGCCCAAGTCTCTGGTGCATGAAGACTAAATAAACCAAAATCTTCAAGTACCGAACACCTTATAAACAATCAAGCATACATAAATCTTCAAATGTAAACAAGTTCTTACTTACCGTGATTAGCAAAAAGATAATAGCATAAGGCAGGAAATTGTAACACGTTCAACTTTTCAAGCTAAGCCACCATGAGAAAGGGACCATAACTTTTAAGGCACATATGGAGTCGGATTATCCCATTAAGATATCTGATATGCGGAACAGTTTTTTTCGCTTATGTGCTAGATTGTTACATGCTAAAAGGCAATACAACTATATATAGTCAAACAATAATTAGTGTGCAGAAAATCCTATTTGTGATGCTCAATTAAGTGGCAATTAATAAGTTCAAACAGTTGCCAAAATACAAAACTCAGAAGAAAGCCAAGAAGATAACATTTGAATATTTAGGAAAACAAGACCTTGAATAAGGACACCAAAAGGAAAAGAAGGGTGTATAATTATTTCTTCTAGAAGTTACAAGAAATTCTCATCATGGTGCCGTTCCGATTTCAAAGGTGTACCTCTGCATTCGCACTTTCCACTTGAATATAAGTACCATGCTACAGGGGATCAAATAAATAGAACAAAACTTCTAACCGTTCATGTCCAAATGTATGCACATAGAACTAAAAGATCTCTAAACAAAAAAGTAACATGCAACAGGTAGCAATGGAATATTATATAAAAAGAATTAAGTAATCGTCAAGTGGACATGGAAACAGAACTTCTACTAACCAAATAAGCCAGAATTGTCAGAATCTCTTCAGAAGATTTCTTTCCATAAGCATTTGCATTGACAAGGGTAGGGTAGACTATAGACCAAGGAAATAGCTTTGCTAGCATGACTAGCAAACTCTCCAATTGCTTCCTAACCACCTGTTCAGGATGAGCACTCAATCGAGCAAACAGTTGAGGAATTATCTCCTTCAGAAAAAGAAACACCAAATTAGTATTTAGTATTTTTAATTTCAACCAATATAAAAATTAAAGCACTATCTCACCTGCCAGGGTAGTAAAGGAACTATTGAAAGACCAGGTTCAAGTGTATCTTTTAACTCAACCCCATAGTTGAGCAGAATGTGCAGGACATAGAGTGTGGCCCTCAGGGTGTAACTCACAGATTTATACTGGGAGTCAACTTTGCAGCCAGTTAATTGACCATTCAGAGAGGAATGTGATAGATAATTAATGAAAGCTTGAGCCGCATGACCAAAGAGAGAAACCCTTCTCCTCCTAAAAGACCACCAAACCTCAACCAAGTCATCTACCATAGATAATACTTCAGCTTCGTCCAGGGAAACATTAGTAGACACTAAGCATTTGTGTAACTGAGAAGATAGCATAGCAGACAAGCTAATGCTACTGCAGTCCTGGATTCCAGGTGCTCCAGCTGTAGACTCAATAACATCTACTATTTGATGCAACAAAGGCTTCAGATCTTTCATATTTTCAGCATATCCAGCAAGACTACAAGTTCCTGCTTCCTCATTTCTCTCTTTCAAGTCAGATCCTTCTTGAACAAGCTTATTAATGATGTCCTTAATATGCAACTGCTCTTCTTCAGTTAACCTAAATCTATTTGGCTGTATTTCAGTAGCAAGAATGGGAGAAAAGGAACAAGAATGCAAGGCAGACTCATGATTGGAGGAGACGGATGCTACAGCTTGAGCATAACACCAAGAGGCGTATGAAATCCACGACTTTCCCATCATGGGGCAAAGACGAGTGGACATCTTTTTAAGAGTACCTACAAGTTCATCTACTATAAGATTTACACCTGAGCTTAGATTACGATCACAGAAGGAAAGTGCCTCTTTGACTGGAGATTCATTGGTGAAATTGAAGTCTGTTAGCATCTTAACAACAACACCCTCAAACTTTTTACCAAAAGAGTCTCCCTGCAACCAATTTGCAAGTTTCAAGCAAGCCTTGGCCTTTAAAAAACTCTCCCAAGAGTTAGACCTTTCCACTGAAGAATTATCTATACAAGGATGCACAAATGACCAGAGATTCACCAATGCATCTTCAAGCTTGTTTTCAGAATGCATGAATAGAATGTTCTCATAATGCAAACTAGAAATCATATAATCACGAGAACTTTCATCAGAACAACTTGACACGTGAACTTTGAGATAGTTGTTCAGACGAGTTGCCAACATAAGATTGCTTTGCTTGCGGGCTAAGCTCGATAAATTCTTACAAAGTTCAAGAGTCCCTAGTGCAGCTGGGAGTGTGTTTTGACGCACTCGCAAAACTTTTAGCCACAGATTGCAATCCTGATGTACTCGGTTACATCTGAACTTGCCCGTTTGGATATATGAACTTAATAATGACTGGGAGGGCTCACTGTTGCTGATTCCAAGTTTGCAACTTCCCTCGAATTCAGAGATGCAGTGCAATTGATTGACATGTGGTGCTGCCTCCACCAAGCCATCAAGTGGCAACACGGACAATGTCTCCTCTAGCATTGACTTGGCCTTCTGCAACTCATGGGGCACCTTGTCCATCTTTCCCTCCTTTTGTAGAAGCATTGCCTGCAAAAGCATTTGCTCACTCCTCTGCAATGCCAACTTCGGATCAACTGTGAGTTCATTGCTACTTTTAGGAGTCAAATCGAGGCATGCCCATGCGGCCTGGTACTCACCCTCATCAAAGCGAGCCAAGGCTTGAATTGAATTTATTTCATTCCCAGCAGTGGTAAGAGCACCCGTGTAACTCTTTCCAGCATGCTTTGCACGAATTGTTTGCAACTCTAATAGCCAGGATTCCAAAGACTTCCAATCAGAAACAGCTGTATAATTCTCGATAATACGAGCAATGGCAAACTGCACACCATCAGAACCCATAGAAGTAAGTGATTCTTCAGTCTGTAACAAATGAATAAAGTGAGCAGCAGCTTTCTCATGCTGGCCTCCTGCCTGATATACAAGCCCAGAAATCCAGGCAAAAAATCCTGAGTTCTTGCCATCACTTGGACCTGGGTTTTCCTCTGTAAACAAGGGAGAGAAAGCCATGGTTGCCCATTTCTCTAAACCAACTAATGCCTCTGGTTCATAATTCTTACACAAAGCCAAAGCCATGTGTTGCAAGATCCTCAATATATCTCCAGCGTATCTTCCTCTGATGTTATGGAGATTTTCTGTTAGATGGACTCTTGACTTCTCCATCATTGCTGAAGCCACAAGGTTCCTGATATCCTGCAGGCGTGAGGTGCAGTAATGAATCGTAGCATCATGAGACTGAAGTGCCAATCCAGCATTCATCATTGGGTCACATATTCGAGAAAACCACTCTTCACAAACTTTTTTATTTGCCCGAAAAAATAAAGAGCTTTGCCGGGAAACACACTGTAATACAGTTGATCCTTCATATGCATTATACACATTTTTCTTCAGGGCCTCGACAAATTCCAGTAATAATCTCATTGGCAATAAGTGAGCATACGAACCTATGACATTTAAATTTCCATCATTTTGGTCTTCATCCAACTGTAGCACATGAGCAATGTCAAGAAGCATGCGCTCCAACGCAGCAAAAGTTTGTGTTGGCCCACCAAGATTAGTCCGAAGTCGAGTATTAATACAAAACCTAGCTGCTTCATGTATAGCCCACCATGCACCAGCGAGGATATTAACTGAGCAAATCCTTTCGAGAATATCTTCCTCCACTCCAACGTCCAACCATAAACCATTTGCATCGGCATTTCTTGTTTCCTCATACCAAGTCGATGCAAGGTCCCTTTTGCTCCGGCAAGTATGAATGAGCCGCTGGATCCAAGAAGAAAGAGGCACTTTCCATCTCTGTGAAATATAACTCAATATGGAAACAAGTTGCTGAGAGTGAAGTTGCTGAGGCAATTGTTTAAGGGCAAAAACTTGCTTCCAGTGCAAATTAGACCTGTCGGCAAATGTAAGAACATGCAGCCCAGATGTCATAGCCACTCCATAATCACAAAGACCACATGTGTATGTCGTAATAGGAAGCACATGTGAAAGCAACTTCAGATACACATTCTTTATGTTATTATCCGGATCTCCGAGCTTTTCGAGGATCGTTTCTGCAATAATGGCAAAATGCATTGGATGGATAACTTTTGCTAGCAGAAGCATCTCAAGAACTGATGCCACATGAGATCTCACTCTTGGTTCCCTATCTGATGCAGCAGCCAAAGTTGAAAACACCAAATCCTGGATGATTTTGATGCATCCGAATGCTTGGCAAGGGTAAAATGATGTACTTATATTTTTATATATGTTAATGACATTTTCAGAGAATTTATATATCCATTCTAGGGCTGCTATTTTGACTCCCAGAGGAGAAGAAGTGTTGAGAGCTTTGACAAGTAGAGCAGTGTACCTCCTCAGATGTCCAAAAACAATCGCTGCAAGTACATCTCCTGCATTTTCACCCTCTGCATGTTTTTGGGATGCTATCTGCAGTGAGCCCCTCTCACTATCCTGTTCCTTTATGGAGCACTTGCTTAAAAACTCAACCGTTGTAAGTGTTTCCAACGTTTTCAAAACAGTAACTTGCAAATCTACACAACTTTTGATGGGTAGGTGAAATGGATCCAGCGTTTCGATAATAGAAGTTGCTAATTTTTCTGCCCTACAAACATTCGAAGCCCCAATTTTTGCTCTTCCAATTAACCTACCACCTCCACCCAAAGAAATACAGCTTAACAGTACTTTCAAGTCAAATTTGACCATCGCAACCAACTCACACTTCAAATAAGATTTAGGATTTATAAATGTATCAAGCTCATCCTCCTTTAGTTTTTTTCCAAGCATTCCCTTCAATAACTTTAGCTCTTCAATCAAGGAATCAATTGCATTTTCAACTACATCCATTTTGTCATGTTGAAGTAAAAAGATATACGTAGCTGCAGCACTTCCAGTCACTAAGTGATTTGGATGCAGACGCAGCTGAGATACGGGCCCATCAAATCGTAATACTTTTTGTACTGATGATGGTAGAAGGCCGAGCTTTTGCAGTGATAGCAGTTGAAGGTTAGTTTTGAGAACACCATGAACCTGGAAGGAAGTAATACTCTTTGTCCCCTGGAGCTGGTTTGCACTTTCCACTTGCAAGCTTTGAAACAACAGATCAACTGCAATAGGGTAAAAGGTAGAAAACCCATCACTTAAAATCTCTGCCAACAAAGTCAAGCATCTCCAAGAATCCTCTATCCATTTTGACCAACCAAATTTCCTCCCAACCATAGACAGGCATCCTAACAAAACAGGAACCATCTTGGAAAGAGGTTCAATTATTTGTTCGAGCAAATTTATTTCCAGCAAACCAGAAGCCACAGACTGCAAAACTGTACAAAAACAAGACAGCAACGCAAGTAATCTTTTAAACTGTTGCGGAGTACCAGGGCTCCCATCCACAAGCAGTACATCCAAGTCACCCAAAAATTTTGACAGCAGCCCCAAAGAAAATTGCATATTATTCACCCAGTGTTTCTGAAATTGCAAGAAACTATCTATAATGATGCGCCTATCAGATTCTGTAATATCTGGTACCATCGCCCACCCCAGAAGCAGATCAACAATGTCCACAAAATGCGGCTGGAAGCATCTGAAAAACTTCAATGAAATCAGTGTCAACACACCAAGAAGCCTGTTCAGTAAACTCATGGAGGTTCTCTCATCCTCGAGAAGTTCTTGGCAAGCTTTGAGAATTGGCATTGCATATCTTTCAAGCATTCCAACATCTCCAACACTAAGAAACTCATGAAGGCCATCCAATGCTAGTTCTGCAGTTCCATCATTGATATTGCTAAGGGAAGGCAATGCCCAACCAATGAATCGATCAATGAAACTGTTGAGTATAACATGGTTCTGCCTTCCATTTGAAGGAACCGAACACAATACAGAACACAAAGCCCCATATGCTGTGGTTGCAGCCTGACGCACTGAATACGATCTATAACAGGTGTGAGTTAAAAAAAAAGGGGTCACCCCAAGTATAACATTAACTGCACAAAACTGAGTAGATTTCAATCTAAAAATCCTATGAGATTAGAAACCTATTCACATTACAGAATCCACTGAAGCTAATTGCATTGAAAATATGAAATAAACCATTTTGATTTTCAAGTAGCGATTTCAGGCTAAAATCTCTTGAATTATATTGTTTTATTAGTAAAAAAAATTACAAATTATCGTGTTTGCTTTATTGATTATGAATTCATACATATACAGCTAAAGATACATATATAAACAGAGTGAGAGATAGTGTAAAAGTACTTGTCAGAGAGGAGTTGAGAGAAGCCTTGAGCAAGGAAAGAGGCGGAGTGGGCGACCAGAAGGGAGTTAGGAGGGTATAGAATGGCACGGTGGAGAGAAGTGATGGCGGTGAGTCGAGAAGATTCTTCTTCCTCTGAAGACTTTGCGGCGGCGGCGGAGGTGGCGGATGTGGTGGGGGAAGATGAAGAAGTTGAAGTTGATTTTGAAGAGTCATCCTTAGAGAGCGCCGCCGTGAGAAGCGCCGCGAGCTGTTGGTGGTGGTGGTGATTAAGTCCTTGCATCATCTCTTCTCCGCATCTCTCTCTATTCTGTTACTTCTCTGCTATTCTCAGGCATCGTTTTGTATATCCTTTACTCACCGGCGTGACTCACTGTCCACCGTCCACCGCCCTTCCGTTAGTTGAGTTTGCCGTCAGTCTCCCGCATTTACATCTTTGCCCTTTACACACTAGTATATTGCTTTTCGCGCTGGGAGCCTGAGACCGTAGGGTACTCTTCAATGAAAAAAAAGCTACTAAATTAATACAAAAATAACAAATTAAAATCAACAAAGACGAACTCAGTAAGGTCATGTAAAGAGTGTGTTTGATGTATATTTTTTTTTAGGAGAGTGCATTTATTTATTTGTTTGTGATGTGATGTGATGTGATGTGATGTGAATATGTGATAGAAAAAGAAGGA